>VCRD01003352.1:48761-59378 GCA_006783055.1 Trinorchestia longiramus | reverse complement strand
CATGTTCAATTTTTGCCACAAACGCTACGTAATGTTTTTTTTATCGTAAATTTGTGCTCTGGAGATGCGATTGTACATCATGGTACGAAAACTTCACATGGTCCAACGATATCAACACACCAAACTTATCAAATGTTCTCTGGCTGTCATTGTGCTCATGAACGGTATAAGATATTTGAAGCTTCGAAACAATTTGAAGAAAGTGAAGTGACAACCAGGCTAGTTTTTCCACAATAATTTATCGGGCAATTGACGCAGTCTCGCGCCTGAACTAGAAAGCTTCATCAGCGTGAAAATTATTTTAAGATACATAACGAAACCAAGAAATATTAGTGGAGCTACAAAAAAGGCATTAGTTTTGTTTACTAAATAAAATAACACTTTGACAGAATTTAGCAGCAGCTACGATTACTACGGACACTACGGAGAACCAAAACTTGAGTTTTAGTAAATATAATGTTATGACTAATTGATCCTGCGAAGCTAAATCAACATGCAAAAATGTACGAGTTTTCTCAAGAACGAAGACAAGGACTATTTTAAAAATTAAGGAGCCCAGTAACAAACATGAAAACACGGAAAGTATAAAAATATACTCTAATGAAACTAAATGACTTACATAAATAGAAACTAGTCTTATTTTAGTAAGCATTAGAAGTAATATCGGGTGGGTCAAAAGCCACTTCACACTTTTAAATACTCTTAAAATTAAAACAAAACCTAATAAAGCCAAGAAAGTGCATTGTATATCAAATAAAAGAGGAAATCTTGGAATTTCATTGTTTTTTACAAAAGTTTTATTATTTGAATATGATATCCTTCAAATGTTGTTCATTGCTGTTCAAACAAGTGCGCATTCTTATCACAGTGCTTTTCATGGCTTGTTCCAAAACACCTGGCGTTATTCTGTTGATTTCTTCAATTATGTTACCCTTTTAACTCTAGTAGAGTATTAGGCCTATTGATATAAACCCTTTGTTTAAGGTATCCCCAAAGGAAAAAGTCCGGAGGGGTCAAATCCGACTGCCGTAGTGGCCAAGAAATGTCACCAGAACGTGAAATTAATTTACCAGGAAAGCCAGCTCTTAGTATTGCTATGGTTTCTTTTGCTGTGTGCGGTGTTGCTCTAACTTGTTGAAACCACACATTGTGCACTTCGAAATCTTCCCGTTGTGGCAATAAATATTCCTGGAACATTTGTCTGTAGTTGTTTACGGTTACTGTCATCGCCACGTCATCTTCTTCGAAAAAGTAAGTGCCAATTATTCTTGCACTTATACCGTACCAGAAAGTAACCTTCTCTACATGAAGTGGTTGTTCTTGAATTCCCCTAGGGTTTTCAACACATCAGAATCGGCAGTTTTATTTATTTACGTATTCGTTGATATGGAAATGTGCCTCATCAGACAAGATTAGGTATGAGGTAAAAGTCTCATCATTTGCCAGATCCAGAAGCGCACAAGCAAAGTCTTTTCTTTTCCGATAGTCTGCATAAATCAACTCATGAATTAGTTGAATTTTACATAAGCACAGTTGCAAATCTTGTGTCAGGACGCGACGTAGTGATCTTCGAGAAATTCCTAGTTCACTGGAACGTTTCCTAGTCGATGTTCGTGACTCTTGTTGAATGCTGTTTGAAACACGCTGAATTGCATATGCATTTCGTACTGCTCTCGGTCTACCTAATCAGCTGTTGATTCGGATTCTCTGAATCTTGAAATCATTGCAATAATGCAGTATCTGGAAGGACTTGTTCGTTGATTAAATATTGTCATGAAGTCCTTCTGCAGTGCAACAAAGGATCCGTTATGTATGAAATAACTTTCCACTATTCTTGCTCGCTGTTCATTGCTATATTTTGGCATTTTGTGGTTATTGATAATAGGGAAAAGTTTACGAGTAACAATATAAACCTTTAATCGCTATACTAGCTATGAAATAAAACGCCAAGTTTTCCTCTTTCATTTGATATGCAACCCTCTTTTTCAACTTTAATAGGTTTCGTTGTAATAGTATTTAGAAGTGTGAAGCGACTTATGCCCCACTCATTTTCTAGCCGTAAGTTAAAATTTGTTAGGATGCGATTTTTCAAATCCAAGATTCTTCTCCTCTCTATTACTTAGATGACAAATAAAATTGTCTAGAAACTAAAATCGCAAGCTGAAGTAGTTAGAAAAAAATAAGTTTTCCAAGCCCAGTAGTCGGCAAGATTCATTGAATCGAATTTAACTGAAGAATTTAATCATTTAATCGAAGTCTGCCCGGATCGACCGTAACGCAATACGATGAAGTGCAAGTTAATTTCGAACTAATTATAATAGAATTTTACCTAAAAATTAATTTCTTAAATCATAATGCTGTTTTATCTTTACTAACAACTAAATTATACATTTCTTAACAAAAGACATGTGTTTTTTATATTTCTTCCACCCATCAAATTTGACTTCGTGAATATACTTTAGGTTCATTATTTCATTGATTTTATTCTCCCAACTGATTCTCCAGTGACATGCAATAGCGAATTTCATTCGTTAAAATATGGGGCAAATGTAATTAGAAAAGTGAGAATTGAGCATATGGTATCGAGTGTAAAGTTCTTATACAAATGTGATCGTAATTAAAAGGTCTATGATCTAACATTTTTTTTCCCCAGTAACACTCGCACCAACAGGTAAAACTGTTAACGAGAATGAATGAAAGCACAATCATGAAGTTAAACACAAAAAGGAATATGTATTAATCAAGGCAACTAATGTAGACAATGAGAATCTGGAAAAGAACATCCTTTCCATACAATTGTTCGTTTGGTTTTTTAAAACTACGATGACGAATAGAGTGCATCCCAGAAAAAAAGTGCATGTCGGAAGACAACAATCCGACCGAAGTGCCCAGGGCAAGCACATAGTATAAATTAGAACACCCACCAATAGAAAAGGTTACTACGCGACTGCATCATAACTCATCTTTGTGAGGTCTGAATGTGTCCGCGTCATCCTGCCTGAGTCTCCACCGAACGTGAGACAGAATGACTTCAGGTTCTAGTGATCCCAGAGGCTCCCCTCGGGGACTCTGACGCACGCCTTGTCCTTCCTGCAGCCCCCTGTACAGCACCACCGTCGGGTACGCTCCAATGCCGGCACCTTGACACACCCACTGGAAAGCTTGGCAGTCTACTTTCCCAAGCTTCACGGCGCCTTCTAAACTCTGCAGCAGAAGGGTATAATATCAAGAATTATTTTTATATATGTTTACACCTATTTTTCGTATTCTACAATAAAAACTAAGAATGCTGCAAATACAGATATCCAGAAAATGATTGACACCAATAGAAATGAGGTAAGTTTAGGATTTGAACTTTATTTGCAGGGTCTGTGAACTTTCAATGGTATATCCTAGAGCTCAGGCCACTGGCCCTTCCACCCGATGCCAGATCAAGTACAAGATGACAGCAATGTAATAGCCTGATCGAATATCTCATGATGGAGCTCGAGTGTTGAGTTAGTCAGCCTCTCTGTCACGAGAGATGAAAAAGATAATAAACTCTAAAACTAAACTCGCAGCTTCAACAAGAGTTGTAGGCACAATCGACGTAATGCGTCAGCGGTGGGAAATTATCCCCTGGAAATGCTGCTAGAATTCTCACCACTAGTGCACCCGCCTGGAACTACCCACATCTTCAATTGGTTGAATGTTAAGGTTCCTAAGTTTACACTCAAGGACACTAGTAGGCTTACAAACTTTAATTACCCCCCCCTTCGGGTCTCCCAATTTCTCAGTTACTTTAGCCTTACATCAGCACTGTAAGGGGTTATGCAAGCTCCACTAGAGATTAATTTGCACAAATTAGTAATTTGCTCACCCTGGCAATGTCCTCGAAGTCAGGTGCAAAAACATGGCAGTGTCCACACCACGGCGCGAAGAAGTCAACCAGCCAGGGCTCTGAGGAGCGTAGCATCTCTTCAAAAGTTCGGTCGTTCAAAGTAGTAACGGACGTGGCCATGTGAGAATACAGCCACCGCTTGAACGATTCCGCGTTCCGTGAATACTCATTGTACGTGCTGGCAAGAATATTCCCAATTAGTACGCTCCACATGTATCATTTATTGTACGCATACTTGAAGTGATGTAACTAGGGTACCTTTAATTAATCGAAAATAGGATTCCTTTAACCCTTTCGCTACCGTTGGGTTAATATGTCCCAAACAAACTTTAAAAATCATTCCCTTTAGTCCCATATTCTAAATGATTCGTTCAAAATTACTGCAAAATTATATAATAATTAGCAAAGATAAGTGGTAATTTACGCAATATTTGGATCAGTATGAAAATAATTCGGTCGTGAAAGGGTTAAAAACTATTAATAATAAATAGAACAATGCAAAATTTTCTGATTTTCATGCTATATCTGTCTATATTCATTCTGCTTTTTCTGTTTTTAATTATCAAAAGATATACCATCATCCATAAAGCATAGCAAGCGATGATGCTTCATCGGTATTTCAAGTGTATGTGAAGTTCATGTATTCGATTCACTTGACCATGTATGATTAGCTCTTTTATTGCTTCTCGGCATCACAAGTATTTACAGTGCTCGCAGTTATATCTGTATGTTCAGTTTCCTAAAAACACGAATACTGAGAACGTTAAAAAAATATATACCGACAAAAAAGAATGATCATTTACACACAACTACTCTTGTTCTATTATACAGGGTGTCTCAAAAAAATGTACTCACCCTTTAACCGTTGCTAACATGCTGTCTTCTTTGTGTTGCAGGTGTGAGGTTCGAACCTTTGCGAACATGATTAAATGTGATTAAAGAATCATGTTCGCAAAGGTTCGAACCTCACACCTGCAACACAAAGAAGACAGCATGTTAGCAACGGTTAAAGGGTGAGCACATTTTTTTTGAGACACCCTGTATAAAAACTCATATTGTCTAACTAAGGCGAGAGCCCCGAGGGGTTTTAAGTCAGCAGCAAATTCCATCATGTGTTGTGGCTGCTCTAATTCTGGCATATATATTGTAATTATTTCCTGACGAACAGAAACAAAATGAAAACCCTGTAGTCAGGATTCAGCCCCAAAGCCCCTGTACTTGGCAAAAGTATTCCACAAGTTCGTTAACAAACACAGATACGATGTATAATCGATGTTAAGTAGATATGGCTACGCCTATATTTTAACATTTCCTTTAAAGTTTCGTCTTGGACACTCACAAGCATGAATTAATCGATTGCAGTAATTTAACAAACTCAATGACCGTAAGCTCGACACACGGCAACAAAGTAAAACTTTCGAAAGATTTCCTTTAGACAAGTGTCTCAGAAGCCTCAAAATATTCACAAACGTGGTGTACTGTATGTCACGTTCTCATTCACTAACTTAATATTAATTTCACTATAGAGACTCTCATGAAAGGAATTACTGAATTTAAGAATCCAAGTGAACACAACTAGAATAGAAGAAGTATTTTGAAATGCATGATAATTTAGGTCACAAAAGAGACTCAAGCTCAACGCAACTAATCGCAGTTAGAATAGTGTGGGACGTGAGACGAATGAAAAAGTCGTAGGCGCTTACTACTTCGATTAAAGTGAAAATTGACAAAGCTAAACTACACTGTTTTATGCACTTGTACTCATTAGTTTATCTAAGAGAGAATCACCACCGGCGTCTGCCGACAAAATGTCCCCCTCCCCAAAAAAAACGAGCAATCCTGACCAACTCATTGCGCCTGAACATGCATAAAGCAACTCAAAGCCATGAAACCTAATTAGAAAGATCAGTAATTTACAAAAGCAATTTTTTCTCAATACTGATTTATTTCAATATTGAGATTATAAATTAATATTGAATCCATTGAGAATACTTTATAAATTGTCGATTCTATCTGATATCATCTAGAGAACTAATACTCGTACGATGATTTCCAGTGCAAAAAAAAAATCGAGAGGCAAAAATTTTTGGATCAAGCAAATTATTAAAATTCATTCACAACTTAATAAAAAGATGTACTGACACAGGTTGTTAGACTCAACGAACTTGACGTTCTTGACGAATTAATTAATCCTACATATCATAATCTTGTTAATTTCTTTACATTTGCTTTCGCCAAGGAATAACAACACCTAAACATTCGGGCTTTAAATATTAAGAAAACGTATGTACACCTACAAATATAGGTGATCGTGACATAGCAGGCAGCAATTACCTGAAATCGTAAGGGCGAGCGTTGGCTCTATAGAGACGCACAGTGGGTTAGCTTCTTAGGCAGCAATTACCTGAAATCGTAGGGGCGAGCGTTGGCTCTATAGAGACGCACGGTGGGGTAGCTGCGGACCCCCTGTTCTAGGCACAGTGAGCCGTGCTCAGCACAGTCTACTGATGCCACAAACACGCCCTCCAGGCCTGACATTGCACGGCTGAACCTGCACACCATGTAAGCTCTATCACTCTTCTGACTGATGCAATCAAAATTGACGGGTTCATTTTTTTTGCATTCACAGGGTGCTCCACAGAAACGAAGACATTTTAGGTTCACATTGTGTATTTTACGGTATTTCATTTTATCAATGAGCAAGTAAAACAACTTTTCTGTTCTGTTTGAAAAGCAACGTTTCTGTTAGTTATGAACTACTTTGTTTCCCAAAATTAAATAAACTACCAAATTTCCTGTTATAGTCACTCCACTAAAAAAGTTTTCCCTTACACTCAGACCGAAATTACTTTTAGCTACGGATTCGTGCCACTATATTTCAGGCAGCTAACAGATAAGAAATGGCATTATAGATCACAATGCTTTATAATGAACGAAGAAAGAATAGTTTTAAAAATGCATTAAAGCAAAGGCCTCGATATTAGAGACATGGTCAGTCAATTTAATAAAATATATTTATACGTTATTTATATTTCACCCTCCAAAAAATTAGGAGATAAACCCAGAAAAGCATATCCTACATATCAGTGACGCTGAATCGAAACTAATACTGAACAATCAGTGGTGAATTGATAGTCATTCCTAAAGCTACTCAGGAATATTCTGAAAAAGCAGATAGTCAAAGCTGCATTTCAAATACGATGCAGCTTTTTTTTCTTCGCAGTCCTTTGAACAAAATCAAGACTTTCACCATACCTTTTCCGTTTCTTCTATAGAATTTTAAGCAGACTAAAACTAAACTTTTATAGTAAGCCATGAAGATCCATAAACAGATACCCACCTGCGAAATTCAGGTGCCATGGCCAGGCAGGGACCACACCAGTTGGCAAAGAAGTCCACCACCCAAATCTGAGTGGAGGGTCGTTCTAATACCATCGACTTAAAAGTCTCTGAAGTCAGTACCTGAACTGAAACGAAAATGAACACAATGCAGAGGGAGGAGACAGATCTACCTTGAAGTAATTTAATCACTAAGTTGTCACTGGACATTTGAATTAATGAGCATTAATACGGGTCCAAAGACAAGTTTTCGGGTTGTGAGTCTCAGTTTCAAGTTTTTTAATAATTTACTGAAAAAAGAAAAATTATGACTAAAAAGACACCACTAATTGAGACACCGATAGATTTTTACAGAAGTTAATTTTACATAAAAGTAACTCTGCAAATGACCAGTTCTTTATCGATTCAACACAATCTAGATACATGCACTACAATTAAACACAATCTAGATACTTGCAATACAATTTTTTGGAACAAGATACCATCCAAGTATCTGTATTCATAATTTATATAACAAAACACTAAAGCCATTACCTTTTTTTTTTAACAAATAACGGTATTTCGCCAGCGCTATAGAAATGAATAAATTTCTTCAATGGTTCCAAAAAAGCATAAATGAACTGAGACTAATTCATCGAATCAGGTTAGCAGATCATTTTCTGTGCAACTGAAATCCTAACACATAGGTGCGAATTTTCATTGGTGAGCATGCCTTTTTTCCCCAAATGTTCAGCTCAGTGTACAACAAAAATCGTAAAAAGTTTAAACCAGTCATGCTTACAAGACTGTGGCGCATGACTACTAGGCGACATGTTTACAACACTGAGCTCACCAGTCACTGCAAGAGTCAATATAAGACTGAGCTCACCAGTCACTGCAAGAGTCAATATAACACTGAGCTCACTAGTCACTGCAAGAGTCAGTATAACACTGAGCTCACCAGTCACTGCAAGAGTCAATATAAGACTGAGCTCACCAGTCACTGCAAGAGTCAATATAACACTGAGCTCACCAGTCACTGCAAGAGTCAGTATAACACTGAGCTCACCAGTCACTGCAAGAGTTAGTATAACACTGAGCTCACCAGTCACTGCAAGAGTCAGTATAACACTGAGCTCACCAGTAGGATTCAGGATGTCCTTGACGAATTCGACGATGTTATGGGGGCTGTGGTGCCCACTGTACTGGTGTGGCACGGTGCCGTTATACAGGATGGTTGTAGGGTAGCTGCGCACGTTAAACCGGGAGCACAAGGAACCGTGGGATGTGCAGTCTATTATGCCTGCACGAGCCCAATAAGAGCAGAAGTTCAAGTTCATGAATGAGGAAAATAGATTATAACGTTATATAAGAGGTAACGATGATTCACTCGAAAACGCTGTATTCAGGTCAGTCAAAACAAAAATATAAATTTCCAGACATCCATCCATTAAAAAATTAGTATTAGCCTTCTGAAAATTAAGGACATTCAGTTATTCTACAAAAAATATTTTAGCTCCGGTGAAAAATGTACAGCTACGGTTTTTTTAATCAACTCATTGCAAGGTAGCCTTGGTTTCAATATCCTTTCTCATAATATTTTCCTACTTTCCCTTTCATTCCCATTTTGTAATTACAAGAGCGGGCAGAATAAAATTGTCCTGAATAATTCGTTAATTCAGCATATTAAGCCCAACTAAGTGAGCTCCTTAAGAGCGTCTGCAAATGAACAAAAAGAAAAAAATTCACTTAGATGTAAAATAAACAAGGAGCTCTAGTTTTTCTAAATCTCAATCCAAAGTGATAACATAGAGGCCTCACAAATGTTTGTCATCCATGGCATGAAATCTTGGAAATAACTTTCAATGAAGACAGGATGCAACTCAAACAAGAAAGAGAACAAAAAGACTCAGGAAATGAAGAACTGCACTAAAAAAATCCCACAGAAAATATTACACCTTTGAAATCCTAGGAATCATGAAAAAATTACGAAAGTATACGCTAGCTACTTGTACCCTGATGAAAGCAGATCTTGTTGATATAGTTGTTATATTTCTCGTTTGACCACCGCAGCCACAACAGCAGTGATGCCCGGTACTAAAGTGCATGCTTCATTTCATTCTGGAGTCTCGTCAGTTAGAAGCGAGTACGCAACTTTTTATAATTGAGAACACAAACTCACCGAAGTGTATGGGCTGAGCCGTGCGACGCTGCTGTTGCATGAGCACAGACGCCTTGCGGAACTGTGGCAGGAGCCTCATGCACGGAGGGCACCACGGAGCGTAGAAGTCCACGAACCACAGACTTCCCGAAGACAACATAGCTGGGAACTCCTGCACACATGCAACACTGAATGATGGCGTGGCACAGTTTCATGTGACGTCAGGTTTCTAGTTGAGTGATGAGGAGGGACTCGAGATAAATCCTGTTGTGTATATCTTGATGGTTAAAAGGGAAACTAAGGTATAGCTCATTGAACCAGGTAAAATGGCATTGATGCTTAGACTGAACCGAGGACCATAATACAGTAAGTACATAAATAAACATTGTTTTTTTGCCGTAGTATTCTCGTATTTTTTTTGAAGTACCATTCTTCATGTTGTGCAACATGTATCACAGAAAATGTAGTCGGTCCAATTTAATTTTTTTCTAATTTGAGATGCGAAACCTAAATGGGCAATGAAAGCCATACAAAGCCGCAAAAGAATCTAATCCCACCATAGCAGTTTGTTTGGTAGTGGTCATAATTAACTCGGTGCTAAATACACGTACCATTCTGGAAACTAACTAAAAAAGCAGAAAAATTGAAACTAACCTAACAACTTTCAACTCCTTGAAAATCCGAATTTAGTATCAAAAGTCCCTGCAATCGTGCATTAACACGTTGACTCCGAAGTGGTATGTATGTGGACCACTTAGGTTAGGTTTTGTAATTTTTTCAGATCCTTCTAGTGACTATGCGTACAAAGTGAAGTTTTACACCAATCAGGCAATCGAAGTCAACGTGTTAAAATAGACCACTTGTTGGCACAAAACTATGGCGTCGGAGGAAACAAAGTTCTATCACGCTGCTGACCTTTGGAGTGAGGGTCCTGAAGTGAGGTGCACCAGCAGCCTCTCTGGCGAAGTTAGCGATGTCCTGGGCCATGAGACGACCCTGTACAACAACAAATACATGAACAAAAACAATATAGAACAATGAAGCTTCTCCCGTGTACTGAAAATAGACAATGTGATAAGATACCTAATGGGAAGTATGGATAGTATACTACATACACTAGTTGTGTAGTGTAGAATAAAATGGAATGAAAATCCACAGAATATTTTCATATCAGAATTAAAGTACAAGAGGACACTCATGACCTCACATTTAATGGTAGTCACTTGTGGCTTAATATAACATCAGTATATCCACAAAC
>VCRD01003352.1:8969-24333 GCA_006783055.1 Trinorchestia longiramus | reverse complement strand
ACATTGTTTGCAACAACTCTCAAGTAAAGAAACAAACATTGTTTGCAACAACTCTCAAGTAAAGAAACAAACATTGTTTGCAACAGCTTTCAAATAAAGAAACAAACATTGTTTGTAACAACGCTCAAGTAAAGAAACAAACATTGATGTATTTCTGAGAGCATCAATGCGGAGAGTAGGACGGCGCAGACACAGAAAATGTTTCACTGCCATGCATCATTTTCTCAAAACAAAATCTTTTGATATTTTTTCCAAACAACCAAGTCCTGTCTAACTGAGAACTGCAATGCCATAGTTTCATTCATATGAATTATAAGGGATGAATAATGAGCTAAATAAACAGAGGACATGTATTCAGATGAAGTGTGAATAGAAATATAACTTTCTCACTAAAGATGGAATTCATTTATTTTTTTTTCAGTTGGTTTTCAAATAATCAAAACGAATCTGCCATCAGGATTCCAGCATTGTTTCTAAAATGACAAAATCAACGAAGCTCCACGTGTCCGTTGAAGCAAAAACAGAATTTGGATCGCATTAACACGTTGCCTCCGATTGCCTGATTGGTGTAAATCTTCACTTTGTACGCATAGTCACTAGAAGGATCTGAAAAAATTACAGAACCTAACCTAAGTGGTACACATACGTACCACTTCGGAGTCAACGTGTTAATGAAAATGTTGGCAGAATTTGAAAAATTAACTAGGCTTAATGATGTTTAGAGATCCTGGCAGCAGCACGAGCAAAGCATGAAAGAAGAATTGACCTCAAACTCACTCCCTCAGTCAACACGAACAAATGACACTGGTCAGCTTCCGTCTAAACTTTACAAACATAGCACTAAAAATGAAGGTAGAATTTACTGCAACTTTTGCTCAGAAAAGATCGATCAGTTGAAATGCAACTACCGACATTTACACGCTGAGAATCACCGATACAAAGGATATATGTGTGTAAAGATCTTGATAATGTAAGTTGCAGGATCAATACTATACAAACTGTGGGAATCAATCATAATAAACAACCAGCTAGATATTCAAGTCTCTCTTATACCTACAAAGTGACATAGAAAATGTTATCTAAGCTCTTTTCTATGTATTTTAGAATCAAGGCCCTCGTTTCAAGTATTAAAAAAATTCCCGTACTTCTATTGATGCGGTCGACGTTGAATGGGACAGTTTGAATGAGAACTGCAAGATATGAGATAAACTGAAAAGATTAGGCTTTGTTTGTAGGAGATCACTTAATTGAATTACTTTCTTGCTAATTGAAATCCCATGACAATTCAATTTCACTACTCCAAAACATCAATTATATCTGTGTATCATAGTCGTATTTATAATTAATTATAGAACCAAGATATTTCAATTGCACCACTCGAGCAGGTCACTTAATTATATAAGTGCATCTTAGAGTACTTAAAACAAACCATAAAACAGAAATAATTGAACTGCACCCTACGCTTATGAAACAGTTTTCGCTTCCAAACATGGAGCCAACATCTTGCCTGCGTACTACCTTCCTCCAAACATTCTCGAGCAAATGGTAACTTACATGGATGTAAAATCTCAAGAGCACTTCCTTAAGTTCAGAGCTAGATAAAAAAAGTCTCTCCGTATCCTCTTAAGGAGACAGTAATGCTGGCCGTGACTCGCTGAGCAGTAATCGGGACAGTGCCGTGCTACAGACAAGGCAGTTTCGTCGACCCAAGTGCCAGAGACGTTAATTCTTTAGTAGACAACTTTTTCAGTTCTCCAAAGAGAAAGTAAAATTCACTGTAAGGCGAGAGCTTCTTTTATTTCCGCCGGCCATACTTACTGAATCTGCTAGGAGGACTTAGAGGAACCGTATGGGACTTCTTGCACCTGAAGCACGAGGGTAATTCAATATTCCTCGGAATTTCAAACATTAAAATGGGATACGAATTCTCATTAGTCATTCAACATTGCGAGAGTCTCGAATGAATGAAGCCAGGTCCATTATTGGCACAATGGAATGAAGAGGCAAATGAAGAACTTGTAAGTTTCATATTCTTATGTTCAAGTCTTAGCAATTTACCATAAAGAAACCGTGAGGCTTATTTGAAACGTACTAAATGTAATCTGTAACACAGAAGTGACGCTAAAAGACTAGAAACAAAGTTGGAGGTCAAGTGAGAAAGTTTCAAGCGTGTAAAAAATAGTTAGACAGGCAGCTTCTTTAATTAAATCCCAGGCAAGCCTCATAGGAGATTAAATGATTTGTGGAGACCGGCTTGTTTATCGAGAAATGAAAAAACAAGTAAGAAGAAATTGAGAATCTGGAGAAAATCTGGTCGAAGGTTATTGCGATCATATTTACCCAGTTTCCATGATGAAGGATTTTGCCACAATAATAATAGGGAGAATAAAAGGGAGTTCATTGACTCCCTGTTATTCTTTAGAATTGCCTAATTAAGAATTATTGAAATTTACATCACTGTCACTATTTGTGCACAGCTCAGTTTGTCATTTATGAAAATGATGGTTGTTTATATACATAGTGCACCAAGTTATGAAACCATATTCAACTTCATAAATCAATAAAGGACGGGTGTTGCGTTCGAACTTGAAGCTTTAAAATTTTAATTTATGCTAAGCAGAATTTAAAGAGATTTTCTTCTACATATCTAGAATGATGAGATCCAGCTTTATCAGATCAATTGGTGGTGATGAAACTTTGCTTCAGTATGAGTGGATACAAACAGTTACAGACATGCAGTGATCACCTCTACTGTAGAATAGAATAGAATAGAATGAGGCTATAGGAACGAACCTTCTGGCCCATTCTTGGGTCGGATAATTACTTCGATAATTATTCAGTGGTTTACCCAAGTCCCATGCCGTATTTCTAGCCGCGTCAACCATGTCGGCAGCGGGATACTATAGACATCCTTATTCCAGTTCTAGATCAGTTCATCTGTTGCACATTATGAACGCGATTGTTTAAGAAAAAGAATAATTAAGTTTGAAGGATTTTTTGTTTTATCCCGCATTTAATACGTTTAAAGAGACATGTTGTACTCATGTTCGAATGCACTAAACATTTTCTTGAGTGAGCGGAACATGCAGTAAGTCAAATATATCTTATTCAAGAATGACAACGCGACAAACATTATGCAAACACTTCACAAGGTTTTAACTTTGCTGTTTGGACGAAAGTGGAAACCGTCAAGCGCGTACAGAACATTAAGTAAGTCTGCGCGCAAAATTAAGGTAAGTCTGCAATGTTAAAGTCTGCAGGCAACATTCAAGTCTACACGCAATGCGAAGTTGCGTGAAGATGAAAATGTGAAGAAAACGTTCAACTTCGTGCGAAATTCGAAGTCTGGACGCAATACTGAATTCTGTTAGCAGTATTAAAGTCAGTACCTTGCTGCTCCAACTATAAATAAACGCCGAATCGCCTCAAACGCTGAAGTTTTTCATATAATTAATTCATAGGGAAAAATACATGTACTTTCCTAATACTTCAATCCATGAATTTATATACAGAACATAATAAATTTAATTTCCTTTCAGAGAATTTTCAGTTTTTGCACTGGGTCTGCATGGAATAAACATAATTTGTTGCTGAAAACCATGAAGACGTGACTATAAACAAAAAATACGAGCTATGTAGCCTCATTACTCAGCTCACTTAAGAGTCATTGCATTAAATAAACCATCAGAGCAAAAAATGTACTGTCAGTGCAGTGACTGCATCAGAGCACGGTCAGCATGATCTGAGAACTCACGGCATGGGCAGTGAACTGCTAACATTACAAATACACAGTGATAAACAATGACTTTATTACCAATGTTATCAGAGCACTGATAACATCGATGATACTAATGGCCAATAAGCTTACAAGGGCCTGGGACTTTGTCCTTAATCTCACTCAAGCATCAAAATATATTGAAGAGATCACTTCCAATTAATATCACCTCAAAATAAATTACACGACGACGCAATACTCGCTAAAACCCTTATATATTTATGTTGAAACAATTTTCGTATTTCACTAATATTTTATGGTTTTAAATTTTCTTATGTTTCATTTAATAAACGCATAAGACTAGAATATGCAAACAACAAGAGCGAATTGCTTCCTCGGTCAAAATCATCTCCCAAACTCTACAGATGTCGTTGGCTGTTCGTGGTCTTGCCATGAACAAATCCTACCAATAATTTCAATAATCGAACCTTCCTTGAGATCGTCAGCGTTGGCCGACGTCAAATAGAGCAGAGATGTGCGCAAGCGTAGCGGTATTTGCTGTCGATAGAGAGCCCCTTCATGACACAGTTTGTCACGATCACAACAAACCATTTAGCGTGGGCCTCCAGAGCCACAAATCGATGTTGTCCTGGGCCCTAGTGACAGAATTTGCCCGCCAGAGACTGCACCCAGGATCAGCCAGAAGACTAGAAATCTTCATGGATTCTCTGTACATACGTCGAAAGACTCGAGAAACTCCATGGAAATCTTCATCACGAATAGGTGCGCAAATAAAAACATGTTCGCACCGCAGGGAGGATAAAAATAGGGAATATTTTCTGTGTACCATTGTTTGAAAATTAATACTTGGTCTCGAAGGATGCAGGGATTGCGTGCTCATCCAGACAGACGATTATTAATTTGCTCGGACGTCCGCATGAAAAAGAACCTCAGTAACCATTATGAGGGGAAGACGATGATTATGAGCTTCCCTCGGACGAAAGAAAACAAAGAGCCGTCGTGCTTGAAAGAGAGAGTTCGTCAAAGAGAGCGGGCCCTCGCGAGGATGAGGGGAGGGATGCAGAGGACGCCCTCTTCCCCTTCGCTTGCCGAGGGAAACTTGGTGGCAGGTCCACAATTGAACCTTCAGTAAGAGAGGAAGAGTGAGCGCGCGAGGTGCATCAGAAAACATGGCGTCTTCGTTTGGGTTGCACTCGAGTCTGACTGCGATGTGGTTCATTATCGTTGCGTTAGGAACTGTGGCATTCGCTGAGGAGATCAGAGTGGCCGAACTGATCGCTTCTAAAGCTCCGGTTGAGCCTTTACCCTCAGCTCTGGCTCGACGAAGCCCCCAAAATATGGCATCACATAACACAGAACGCATGCAAAATGACAAGAAAACATCGCTGGTTGACAATGAAGTTTTCGACGTTTCAACAAAAGGACAACTTGACTTTGTGCTCGCAGAGCTGCGGGAGGTCAGGTCTGAGATCCGAGAAGCCAGACAAGAACACAGTCGTTTGGCTAGCGGCATCTCCGAAATCAGCGGTCAAGTCCGGACTATTGGAGAGCGAAAAGATCAGATAAAAAAAAAGATAAGAAAGCTCACGAAAACCTTATCCAAGAAAGACCACCACAGGAAGGTTAAAAGCGGCCTGCGAGCTCTGCAGCAAGACCACGAGCGAATCTTACAGGCGATGTCAAAGGCAAAACTGATGAGCCGCTTCTCCGCACGGCGCAACCGAACCAATCATGGGCATCTGAACGCGACGCACCACGGCAAGAAGACACGTACGGAGACCAACGAGGTTGGATTAAGCGAAGAAATAAATGAGGCTGAAGAAGAACCGATGAAACCTGAAAAAGAAAACAAAGGCAAAATACGAGGGAAAGGTAACAACGCAGCCAATTCTCGAGAAGATGATAACAAATCCAAGGACGTGATACCAGTTGTGCTGCCTGTTGAGTTTGAAAGGAAGTTTCAGCCTACGTCCAGCACTAATGAAATAAAGACTCCTAAAAGTTCCAATAAAGTAGTCCAGCGATTCCCTCCGATACCCACAGAGGAACCCTCAACAACCACTATTACAACGACTACCTTCATTCCAACTACGACTACTACAACCACCACAACTACCACTACCGCTCCTCCCAAAATACCTACCACTACAACAACCGCTAAGCCGACCAGCGAGCCACTGCCTCTGAACTGTTACGAGGTTTTGCAGCACGGCAACTGGACCAGCGGAGTCTATACTATCCAGCCTTCTGAGATGGACCCCATACAGGTGAGATTATATCCTACAGCCTTCTGATTTCCGATGTGAACCCTATACTAGTGAGATTAGACCCTCTAGCCTTCTGATGTGGACACCATACAGGTGAGATTTCACCCTCCAGCCTTCTGATGTGGACACCATACAGGTGAGATTACACCCTCCAGCCTTCTGATGTGGACCCCATACAGGTGAGATTACACCCTCCAGCCTTCTGATGTGGACCCCATACAGGTGAGATTACACCCTCCAGCCTTCTGATGTGGACCCCATACAGGTGAGATTACACCCTCCAGCCTTCTGATTTCTGATGTGGACTCCATACAGGTGAGTCTTGTTGCTCTACGTACCCATTAGCTTTTTTTGTCCCCATTGCAACGGAAGTAAAGTGAAGAAATTGTTGTCATTTGTTTCACGCTTCCATATCCATTAGAAATAAATCACATATTTTAATATTAAATTGAACATCTTATGTTACACGAGTATTTTAAAAGTCTGTCACTCGTGGCGAACAGAAGCTTTGGAACTCTACCAGGTAAGATTTATTATACTTTATTATCATAAAAGTACAGGATTAAGCAAAAAAACTGTCAATTTTTTAGTGCAATACGTTCGCTGATCTCAGCTTTACGGCGTGTCTTAAAATTGAGTGAAGTATCGAACAAATGAAACAAAAGAACAAATATCACGTTTGATCAAGCAAAGTCATAAATTTAAAACACTATGAAAATGAGTTTCAAGATTTTTACAAATAAAATGGATGTAATATTTTTTGTTGATGATCTGTTTCAAGTTTAAAATGTATTTAGAATACATATTCCGAAAATGATAGCATATTTTATGAAAAAATCACATAAACGAAAACTTTTATCATCCGTCTGATGACGAAATGGTGTGAACCTAAGTTCCCTATAAATATGGTTAGGTTCCATATACGAGTACAAAGTACATCACACGTAAATTTTAAATTATGGTGCAGAATTAAAATATACAGCTTGGAGCATAATTACTGCTGTATCGTTTGAAATCAATTTTAATAGTGATTTCGCATATATAACCTAATGTAATTTAAAAAATTAAATTATCAATGGGAAGCCTGTTCTATTCCTCGCCAGAGTATCAAAGTTCTAAAGTCAAAATTGAATAAATGATGGGAGAAAATACCCTTAGAAGCAGATCGTGCGACCATTAAAGACTTTCTTGAAAGATTTCACAAAGTAGCGAGGGCATAAGGGAAGCATTTTGAATTTTTTTTTGTAGTCATAGATTAGTAAATTACTTACTATTTGTTGAAGTCAGACCTTAAAATAAATGTCTATTTTAAAATAAAATTGATTTGTAAGAGTATTTATGCCCCGCCCTGTACATGTAGTATTAGACTTGGGCTCAAACTTAACGATAAATTTACGAATTTTTCGTTTTTTTTCGGTGGGGAAGTTCATGTTTATAGACCCTAGTGATCACACAGTCCGGAGTGATGACAGGTAATGTACAAAGATGTGCTTCTATTCTGACATACATAATAGCACATCAAAGACATATTTTATTGGGTAAATGACCACACGGAAAACAACTCACATTCAGTAATAATAGATTTCTAAAAATGAGAAAAAACAAAGTGGCTTAGCAAATAGTAATGTAGTCATGTACCGTGAATGACTTTTGTATGATAGAATTACACTTCGATTTAGATTACGAAATCAAGCATGAAATCAATTTTCATAAGTTTCAACAAGTAAATCATATATGAAATATGGAAAAATATAAATACTGTAAGTTTATATGAGCAAAATAATACAAAGAGCTTGTATATAAGCTATAATTATATAATCGAATTATTAACGACGACTCCAGTGTCAGGGGAGATACTTAAATATTCGTCTTGCATTCCGTAGACTTAAACGAAACATAATTTTCGAATAGTACATGAACCAATAGAATTCTAAGGTGATATCAGTTCAAGTTAGTGTTTAAGTAAACTGTACACTTCACTCCATCCCCGATAACATTTACGTGTGACATTCCGTCCCCATTCAAGAAAATAAATAGAAATTGAATTTCGAGCTCAGTAAGATAGAGCAACAATTGCCCATTCCAATAGCAAGTAACATTATGCTGAATATTACTACTACTTGGATTTAAAAGTAGCATGTACTGCCTTGATTAGATTTAATGGTCACCGTACAATAACATTGGACCTGCAGCACACTCTGCGCTGTCCAAGTTTTGCAGAACCAACACTAATAATTAGCTCTTTAACGACCAAAAGGACACTGATGTCCACTTTTAAAAAAGTGTGCTTAAGAAAAACTTAAGGAGTTTATCAACCAGCACTGCACTCAGCACGTTTAGAACATTTAGAACAGAACATGTTACGGTTCTGTTTGTCTAGACGCAGCCGGCGTTATGACCAGACAATGAACAGAGTGTGGTTGGGGCGCATGTTTCTCTTCAGGAAATATGTCGCCGTTAGAGGGTTAAAACTGGGTTCATAAGCACACTTTAGGCTCCAAGATTAAATTTGAAATCTAGAAACAAGTAAAGCACAATTTTTTTAAACTGCACAAGATTGCAGTAAGCATTTTACCTTTTCACAATATTTTTAACGCTTGAACTTCAAGTACCGAACATCTGGTGCATTACAAACGTTCTCTCTACAGAGGTGGCTAATCTTTTGCACATCATGCGCCACTTGCCCTATAATATGTCAGGTGCGTCAATTTTACACAAAATCATGAGAGTACATGAGAGTATTAAACATATTAAAAACATTAATTTATCCCCTCCATCACAAAGGCAATGCGCCATCATTAATCGTTCAATGCGCCGCTTGTGGCGCATGCACCGCAGGTTGGCCACTACTGCAGTCTAAAGCAAGTTAGTTGGACGTTTTAAAAAGCTCAATCTACTCACAATCCAGCAGGAACAATTTTATATACAATCAAGTCCCCAAACCCAGTCCCACAAAGTCACCGCTATATCGCAGCTCACGCTGCACTGCACAAAGTAAACACGAGTTTCTGTTTCAATTCTGCACGAATTTCCGCCTCTCGTTCCTCATTCTTGGCCCAGAACTTGCACGCTTCCTGAGCGGAATGTCAAGACTGGACCTCTGCCCGCAGACCATTGACGAGCATTTACATGCGGAAGGCATCGTCGCAGCACAAGCGTTAGTGGTCAAGTTGTTCACGAGTTAACTTTGCATCATCCGCGGTACCGCTGATTTGCATGTTCTTTAGCCAGGGTCATCGTTCCAATAAAGACGAAAGTCCCTTAAGCTTTGCTTGGTGTCAACTTCGTCGTTTTAAAGTGTTTGCTTTTATTTTTCAGAATATTTCATCAAAGTGACATGACAAAACACTATTTTATCCAGTTGAGCATAAATTCTTCTTGCTGAATATTCATAAGATTCATAGTACAAATAAAACTCGTTGAATTATCATCCCGCCTAATAACAAAAACTGAGGAAGTGCCTCATAGGCTTTAGAGCTCTGCATTCCGGTGTTTTAACGAGAGCAAATTTAAACAAGAAAAACTTTTGTTTTCGGAGCAGATAACAAAGAAAGGATTAAAGCTATTTGTACGTTCACACATCAACATAAAAATGATAACATTTATCTATCTAGAGCTGCATGTTTATGTGCAACGCCTTCTATCCAGTAAAGACTAACCAATCCAATCATGTCTGCTTTTTTCTCATGATCAATATAACATAAACTTCAAAATAAAACTCACTTAATTACTCGTTATTCTTCACTGGACAAAATAAAAAACAAAGGTTCTGTAGAATTGAGAACAAGAGAACATTTTTGCAAGACGAGGTCGCTGTACGTAGTCAGTTCGTCTGACAAATTTACGCGTGTGACAACAGACTGGGACCACTGCAGTGCATGCAGCCAGATAACGCTAAAACTAAACCCTGTGATTATCACGGAGACATCATAGTCTCAACTCATTGTTCAACTTCACCCCTCTTTTCCACTGCACACTTCAATGCACGATCAAAAACACAGAACGGTACTAGCAGAAAACAGCCTTCGCTTTAACTGGTCTCGAGTTCGCGGTGCTCGTCAGAGAGTCTGCTTTTCAAGCATCTGGTCATCGATGAGGCATGATGTCAAGCACGATATTGGATGAAAATAAATTCTTCTCAAAACACTTCAGTTCGACAAACTGCTTACGAGCCCTTGACCCAAATCATATTTATCGTGAACACATATCCCCAATAAAATTCAGATGATAATGCATATTTTTTTAATAACTGTGTTTGGAGAAGAAGAAAGTTACCAATATTTTGTATATTTTCAACTAGTTTGTTATTTCCAGTGTCGGAGGTGAGAAAATATTTTTAGTAACTCTCATCCAAGTTTGACGACGCTTTACTGATAAAATAGGTGCCCAGTCAAATAAATACGAAGTAACAATCACAAAATTGATGGCTGTTTTTACTAAATTTGCAGGGAAGTCGTGTTTATTATCTCGGACTTGAGACGTGAATGGACCATAATAGAGCCACATTAACAAAATTTCTGTTTTCCATCACTAAGAGCTGTGGCTGATCAATGGAGTGAGGAGGGAGGTCTGAGGCAGAGAGAGAGGAATCTCTTAATTTTCCTCCTGCATTAAATGGAGTAGAAATGTTATGGTTTATATTCGTGTAACTAATAAACAGATAATTGTGAAAACTTAGTTTATTTAACTTGAGATATGAAGTAACTTCACACGCGAGAAATTTCAGAGTAAGAAGTCGCTGCTTCGAACCACTAACAACAACAACTAATTTAATTCTAGCAATGGAAATCAACCAAACACAATTGAATTAGAATATTGATCGTTATTATTCCTATTATGATATTAATGTGATATGTTGTAGCTCCGAGACCAACTGAGGGTAAACTATGCGAAAAACAGCCACGGTGACATCAGCCTCACACCCCTACACCTTCTGATGTTGCTGCTAGCATGTCGCACACCAGAGTACAGACAAGAAACTTGAAACATCACTGAACAAAACATCAAAACTGGGGAGAAAATTAAAACAGAAATAATAATAATAATAATAATAACAGTAATAAAGACCGGAGCAAGACACTAAAAAGCAGCAATAAACATGAACTCAAAACGAGACGATCCCTTCTACTGTTTCCTGCAGCTAACTTGAAACCAAGTAAAAAAAAGTACGTTGAAACAGGAATTAAAAACAACTCCAGAGCGTGATGCTAGAACCAGGCTCTCTGCAGTCGCTGTTCAGAGCGAGACAAACTAAGCGAGTATAAAACCTCTAAAGCAACCGGGAAAAATGGGCTATTAATTTCTTGAGAAGTTTCCCTGAAGCCATACATAAACGGAAGTTTACAGAAACTTTCCATGAATTAATTTGCAGATCATAATTCTTTGTTGCCAAGAAATATCGCCTTACGCTGTCACGCGGGGCAGGCAGCAGTTTTTCATGTACTCTCTTTTCATTGTTGAAACAATAAATTTTGGGCTCTGGGCGCCAAGAGAGCCTAGTATCGAATAGCAATATTTCTCAGAGACTTATGATGTCAAAATGTCTGCCACAGCAAGTGCTTGCCTTCGTAATCGCTTCGTTAAAATCAGACAAGCACAGGAATCCGTAAAAGGGGTGTTGCAATAATTCCTTGCTGTTGCAATAAGATGAACAAGCTCGAAATTTTAATAGGCTCTTGATGAAATGGTACAAAAGTTTTATAAGTGTACTGGTCAATGTATACGAACCGAAATGAAGCATCGTAGAAATTATTTAGAGTTTCGTGCACTTGAATTTAATGGATGTTGCTTTGATTCCAAGAAAAATGTGAGACATGCGTTAGAGCAACCGAGTTTTGAAGCTCTTCTTTGTGACCAGAAGAAGATCTTCTAAAGGGATTGCAGTGAGTGGCCAAAAACGGAAGTAATGGAGCGACTTTCAAGCGAAACTTCGGGCAAGGAAACCTCAGAGAAAAAAATGCAGAAAATTCCAAATCAGCTTCTGCTGTTTAGATGCACTGAAAGAAATAAAATGAACAAAAAGTCGGGCGCAACAAAATTTCCCGACCTGTGTTATACTAAGTTAATCCTTATTTCAACGCACAATAGTACTTTTACATCATGTCGTACGAAGACCGGTGGTAAATTGTACCTTAAATACAAATACTCTAAACTCTGTCATTGTATCTCAAATACAAATACAAACTTAGTCACTATCTTCCACACAAACACTTAACACGTTGCCTCCGATTGCCTGACTGGTGTAAATCTTCACTTTGTACGCTTGGTCACTAGAAGGATCTGAAAAAATTACAGAACCTAACCTAAGTGGTCCACATACGTACCACTTCGAAGTCAACGTGTTAAACTTTGTCATAAACACGTTTGGATCTGAGTTTCGCGTTGTAGTCTAAACAGTAAAACTAGCGGCAGTCGTGCCAACTTCGGCGACAACGAAAATTTACTGACCCATACGTATTCTACATTCATTCTGGTGTCAGGCGCTCTGCTTTGAAATGTCCACTTACCCATGAAATATTTCACATCTGCATCTATCCATTTGTGCTGCAAATTCCTATAAGTTCTGTCACCACCACTTGTGTGTGTAGCCTTTTTTGTCTTTTCAGACGGTCTCACAACAAACCACCACTTGTATCGGTCTCTTAATAAAATTATCATAGGAGCGCCTGCAACACTCACCAATAATCTACGCGTCCATCATTGTATCATACTACAGAGACAGTGACACACAAGGAAAAGAAGATGTTCCATGATCAAAAATGTCATAAAAAACAAAACGAAAGCCTCAATTGGAATAGTAACTGAGTAGTAATTATGGAGATCGTTATCATCATAATGGCAGTCATTGACGATTGCAGCGTAAAGAAATCTGATTTATGAGTTACACCGAATTACAAGTTCTAAGAAATTCTTTCAATTCAAAGACTAATTTTAGCATCTGGTGAGTTCTGGAAACTATCTTTTAGCTTTCAAGATTGTGTTTTACAGCCACAACAACCATCACCTAATTACAGAAGTGTCCCCAGTCTGACTGTACATTTTAGTTGTGATGGAACTAAAAAAAACAGGCATGACAACTCCTCGAGTTTAAGTGCAGTGAATTGAAGATTAAGTTAAATACACATTAGTTATTAGATAACATTCTAATTTTAATTCTTCAGCATCTAAACATGTAGCATTAACACTTAAGCGTACAGCAGCGGCACCTCAGTATACAGCAGCAGCAGCAGCACCTCAGCATACAGCAGCAGCAGCAGCAGCAGCAGCACCTCAGCATACAGCAGCAGCAATAGCTCAGCATACAGCAGCAGCAGTAGCTCAGCATACAGCAGCAGTAGCTCAGCATACAGCAGCAGTAGCTCAGCATACAGCAGCAGTAGCTCAGCATACAGCAGCAGCAGCTCAGCATACAGCAGCAGCAGCTCAGCATACAGCAGCACCACACAAGGCTAGCGTTCCATGGGATGCATGCTGCTGTATCGGGTCACACGTCGCTGTATAAATTGCCGCCCTTTGTAAATTTCACAAATTTGTCCGGCGTAGCGAGCAAGGCGAGCATGTGTGGCGCGGCCACAAAGTGGAGGCTTGTGTTGCTGGCTTTGTGAGCAGCTTGCTTGCTTGTGAGGCCGAGCTTTAGGAACGAGGCTGTGGCAGCAGAAGTGATCTGACTGAAGCTAGAAGCAACAACAAGCGATGCAATGCAACAAAACATGAAATGCAAACACTGGTGAAGACAGCAGAGCACCAGCTGCAGTTGAGCTCGTCCGTGTGGATGTCTAATGTCGACAAAACTGCCGTTATGAAAACTTTGGCAAATTTAAGAGCTCTTCAATCTGAGAGAGGACGAAATAGGAACTCTGGATACAGTAAATGCGTGCTTGAACGTAAATAAAGGAAAGAACAAATGCATATCAGGCAATGACAGTAAAAAATGGACTAAAGTTAAACAAAATGTGAGTCAATGCTAAAAAGTACAATGAAAGGTTAAAAATGTAATATTAGTTGTCATAAAATTAGAAACAGCGGACCGGAGTATGAAATAACACATACAACTCTAAATTAGAAGTGTACACTGTACTATTTTTGTAATATCTAATCTAATACTAAGAACGACCGTCGTATGTTTATATATTTATTTATTTATTTATATGTTTCGCGTCACTTTCAAAAAAATTAGAGAAATCCAGAGCCTTATATACTCGAGTCCGTATTGTGGATACCGAGTTAGGCGTGGTATTGCCCTATGATTCGGGTTCATTGAACCCGAATATGACACGAATTGCAGAGTCAATTGCAGCAGTAGAAAACTAAGTGTCATAGTTTTCACTAGGAATGTTGTCATTAAATAAATACTCAATTAAAAGGTGTGTCCTTTATAAATATACAGTATGGACCACAAAAAAGTAAACAGTAATTAAATGTTGATTACTTCACAGTGAATGAAGATCTTTTAGGTCATAAAATATGCTCCAATTACCGCTCCGGTGCCGCACAAACCCAACCAAAGAGACACCTTTCCTCTGCTCATGATGATTTCGTAAGTATTTTCTTCAGGAGGATGGTTTTTCGGTGCATAATGCCAACAGATCTGCTTATTTACTGCTTCATTCATATGAAATGCGCATTCATCTCCCACCACTAACCGTTTAGTAAAAATTTCTGGACGTTCAGCGAACCAGTGAGCAAATCTTAAGCGACGAGGATAATCTCCTTCGAGAAGTTGTTGCTTAACTTTAGCTCCGTAAGGATAATATTACAAATCATTACGAACAATTCTTTGGAAGGAGGATGATGACAATTCTGTGCCATTTCTTCTGTGCAAATGAAACTTAAGTATTTTTATTGAAAGTTAATCTTTAAAAGTTGGGTATCAATCCTAATCTTAATATACTTCATGTGCAACTCACATTTTTACAGCTATTATTTATCTCATTGGTGAGAGATAGAAGTGAAACCAATTTGATGTGACGACATTTTTATGGTGAACATTTCTCTGCACTTAATGCAAATAACAGACCCAAAATATCTTCATTCACTGTGAAGTAATTAACATTTAAAGTTGGGTTTACTTTTTTGCGGTCCATACTGTATATAAAATTAAATATATTACATTGCATTCTTATTTGTAATTTTATTTAATATCTTTCCAACAGTATTTGCCATCATTTTTGATGACACGAGTATTATCACAAAATCTCTGCCGTCATTTTTGACGGCTGGGTAAACTAGTTAAACTATATTATTCATAACACTCAAATGAATGAATGGAGAGAGTTTGTAAAACTGCAAGCTGAGCTCTAGAGTATAATTAATGCAAAGTAAGGAACTGTTCATCATAAGCACAGGAATGCACCATCATAAG
>VCRD01003351.1:36558-53975 GCA_006783055.1 Trinorchestia longiramus | reverse complement strand
CACCACCACCAGCAGCAGCAGCAGCACCAACAAGTCTAATAAGTTAGCGGAGACTTCCTTGCTCGAACTTGTTAAGGAAGTTGTTATGGGAGAAGCTATTAGGACAACTTGCTATTATGGGGTAGAGTTTAAGTTGTAAGTGGCAGTTAGAAGAGCTTCCTAAAGACTCTAAGGACTTCCTCTGCAACTCCCAGTCCTGATATGCAAGCTCCCAAAACCCTCTCCTTTTCTGGAGGTCATCTCAAAAGAAACAGCTTTCTGAGCACGATTGTGACGTGCGAGTAGGCTCAAGTGACAAGACTTCTATTTAGCTCATAGGACAAGCTTCATTGTATACATTGTGTTTATTGCATACACTAGAACTTTACACGAGGCTTTAGGTGTAACTCGTAGGTTCGTTCGTATTAAATAGTATTTATTAAATAACACAATAACGAAGTACTGACACGCGCTTCAAAAGAATGAGATTAGTCATTCAATAGCCATGATAAACATGAAAAATTATTATAACTTACGCAGAAATGGAGATCCAATACATTAGTTTTTTTAAGTTCTTCGGAATAATTGGCACTGCAGTCACTTGTCTTAAAATTATTTGCTTAGAAAAATTAAGGCATACACTGCTCATAGAGAGCAGGTGATCTTGAAGAAAGTATGAAAGAAATTGATCATTTACTTGCTTTTAGTACTGTGAACGCATTTGTAGATTGCTCCAGTTAACCAGCTGTTGTAACCAGTGCACATATTATAATATTTTAATGGTCACTGGTATTCCAAACTTCCTTGCAAATTAATCTTCTGTTTATCAGTAGTAGACAGTCGAAAGATCACACTAATTTACTTGTCGCTGGTATTCCAGCCTTCCTTGCAAATTAACCTTCAGTGTACCATCATTAAAGACTTGCCCTACTCGCCACCATCGCTCACAAACGGAGCAAGTTTCCCTTCCACAGTTGGACTTTTTAGACTGCAAAATTACATGTAAATACTGAGCCTAGAAAATAAACCGAGCTCCCTGTTTGAAGAACGAAGGGTGCATCGTTCCCTGGATTGACTGGCGGCTGAGAACTGGAAGAACTGGGGGCTGAAAACTGAAAGAACTGGGGGCTGAAAACTGGAACGACTAGGGAGTTGAGAACTGGAAGGGCTAGGGGGTTGAGAACTAGAAGGACTAGGGGTTGAGAACTAGGGAAATGGGGGTTGGGAGAGGATGCAAACTAAGAAAAGTGATTGGTTTGGTAAAATAAAGTGAATGTATGGATGGCGATGTAGGCTCGAAGGAGAATAAGGAAATTTCATAGGTAAAGCATATGACGATGTAGTCTGGTAGAAGGATGAAAATGTAATGAAAATGTGTATTTACTTGCAATAATGACAGTAGATATTTTAGTTCAAGAACATACATTTTTGAGTTACCGTGAAGGAATAAACCACTTGTGAAGGAAACAGAGGAATTTCTGAAGAAATTGTTGTGTAGTAAAGTTGTTTTATAAGGTGCTTCCAGTTTGAAAAATTCTCAACTGTACAGTCTTGCTAAGATAAAGCAAAAAAGCTTCCACTTGTTTGTTTCAATACGTGTTTTTTAGACTACATGTGATCGAGTGTATTTTAGAAAAGGGTTGAGAATAAATCCTTGACTGCCAGGAGTTTTTATTTGCTTGGAGTGAAGGATAACTTGATAACGCTTATGGCGCATTTTCTATTTGTTGAAATATTTAAAAAAAACAATAAAAAATGAAGAAGATCGTCTATAACACATTCAAAAAATGTAAGAATAAACAAGGAAAGTAGTCTACAACTAGGGCTCCTAATTTACTAGAAGCTCGTATTTATTAATATATAAGCGAGTTCAAGCAAATAGATTTGTAGTAAAAAATTTGCATGGGAGCCAAGGAGACAAATTGACTATTGTAAAAAAAATTCATGAAAAAAATTAATGATGAAAATTTTGATTTAATGGTACTCTTGATGTCCACACCGTGATAGACAAACGAAAAGAATAAAGTAGTTAATCTAATCACCTTTCAACCTATAATATTCATTCGTTTTTGAGATCTATTTACTAAACCATCTACTACACACACAACTGCTCATTCACCTCCAAACCAGCAAACTTAATGTCCCTAAACATGCACACCTAACTTAAATTTTTCATTTTAAACGCTGAATTAGTAAACCTAATCATCTTTCACCCATTATTATTCATTACTTTTTGAGATCTATTCACTAAACATTCCATCACACACACAGCTGTTCATTCACCTGAAAATCAGCGAACTTAATGTCACTAAACATGCACACCTAACTTCAATTTTCCATTTCGAACGCTGCGAATTTTTAGATCGACTCGTAAATTTTGGGAGGAGGCAAATACGAGTCGCTGGAAACAGGGCAAGCGTTGGTCTCAGCTCTCATTTCTGTCAAAGAGATTGTTTATGGTCGAAGCATAAATCTAAGATGTTAATTTGCAGCCGTTTGCATATGATTAAGCTTTTTGGGGGCACGGCTTTGTCCCCAAACAAACAGAGGGACAAACGCGCTATTTCCACCTCAAGAATGGCGTCATGTTTTAGTATAAAATTTGAGTTATTCATGTGCAAGTTAAACTGAACGTCGTACGGAGTTGCTAAATAATGCTCGTTACATGGTGAGCTTACGAAATTAAATGCAAGTTTAATCGACTATTCTTCCATCAGCCTAACAACATAAACGGCGAAGTTCATGTATAATGTCCGTTATATGGTGAGTTTACGAGATTAAATGCAAGCTTAATCGACTATTCCTGCGTGAGCTTAACAACATAAACGGTGAAGTTCATCTATAATGTTCGTTATATGGTAAGTTTATGAGATTAAATACAAGTATAATCGACTATTCTCACGTAAGTTTATCAAGATATGATTTAATTGTTCAATAATTTTGATGAAATCACGAGTTTGATGGATTAAAGCGAAATTGCCCGTATGAAAGTAAGCTTTCATTTTGCCCATATTTTAGAGAGGTTATGAATGACCAGTGCATCAGTTAACGAGCTCTCATGTAGTTCATATTATTGCATTTTTTATACAGGAAATTTCAACAACTGTTCAGGTAATTTGTATGTCTCACTAAATTCTACTTGATAGAATATGCATTCAATCTCACAGAGGTAAGAACTACACAATTGGAAACTGGTACCTAAATTTTAGTCTGGATTATTGGATTCCAAATTTTTCTCCATTATCTTTTTTTATCTTCAGAGAAAACTCTGAGAGTTGTTTTTTAATAATGTTTCAGTTATGAATGTTATAATGTATATGCTTTATAATATTCCAGTCGGGCATATAATATAAGCTTTAATAATTTCTCAGCAGGAAATATCATAATATGGTTAAAAGTTTTAATAGTGTTTCAGCAGTAAATGTTATAATGTAATTTTAAGTTATATAATTTTTCAGCAGTAAACGTCGTAATATAGTTAAAAGTTTTAATAATATTTCAGCAGTACATGTTATAATGTAATTTTAAGTTGTATAATGCTTCAGCAGGAAATTTTATAATACATAAGCATCGAAGGAAAAGAGATAAAAAATGTTTTTTTTTCGGCATACGAGGATGTGGTACACATTGTCTTTGATTCTGTGGCCGTGTTCACATTCAGCTACATAGACTGCTGCAGAGAAAAATCATTTGATAACACTGGTTTGTAATTAAGCAAAAATGATCGGGATAAATTGTGGTATTCGATAACCGTTTTGCATTATTATTATAGGATCTAAGTGCTGATGAATCTATCCAATTTTCGGTAGCTCTATAGGCAATGAAGTTTTTACAAAAAATCAGTAAAATGAACGGTATACGTTGCAATTTAATGTAATTATGATAACAAAATATCTTAAATGTGTTTTTGTAATTACCATACACGTGAGAGAAGATTCAAGAAAACATGTAAGAAAATGAAACCCATGAATGTGCTTACATTTTCATTATACTTAATTTAATAAAATAGATCAGTTAATGAACCTTTAGTTTGCACGTTAGCTTCCTGTAGGAAATTCAGTCATGGAATCTCACAAACCGCCTTTCAAACTCAAGTGAAGGAAGAGTAAGCTCTGAAGTCTATGAATTAATATTAATGCTTTGAAGAATACGAACAAAGAATTAAGCTTTTAGTTGGATGTGAACTGTGAGCTAGTAAACACTTGTGTTATGAGTCTTATGCCGACTTCAAGAAAACTGCAGTGCTAGTAATATCTATGTAGTACTTAAATCACTTGATAAATGTCATGTTTGATTGAGGTCAGTTAAAGTTATGAATGGCGCAGGTACGATGACATAACTTCGACATAATTTTTACTGTTACATTATTTTTAGAGTAAAAATTATTATTGTGCATTAGGTACAATGACTGTGCATAAAAGTCAAAGAAATAGGTTTCAAAATCATTGAAATTTGTACTAGTACATAACTGTTCGTGTTCAACCCACGGCAGTAAAATTTTAACTAAATGAAGAAAATTAATGACTAAACTCTACAACAAAATATAATTCAATTTACGGTAACAATTAATAAGCTTAATGAACGTTAATTAAAAATAATATGCCTATCAAAAATGCAAAACAGTAAATGAACAATACATTCTGAGGTTCACCATCACTTTGATGAATTAACTAATACATCACCTCGCAGAAGAACAAATGCTTGAATTAAATTAAAATCACAAGTGCCAGAAGATGCTGACCACATCACAACTGAGCGAACACTAAAGAGCACACAGCTCAGCTTCCTGTCCCTGCACCAATGCATTAAAAAACGTCCTCAAAAATCACAGCACCACTAGCAGACCAACAGCACTAACGTCAATAACAACAACAAGAAGCTGCCCCAGCAATAAGGCTGCACCAAACACTAAGGAAACGAAAAAAAACGAGGATCAGGGAAGAAAAAAAGACCTAAAAATCGAGGGTGGGCTGCAATCTTTTCAATGCCCTGCAGCGCTCTACCCTCCTGTCTACCTACTCAATCTACTCTTCAATCTACCCCAACCTCTTCCTACCTCTACCTTAGCCTGTCTGCAACACTGGCTCCTTCTACTGCACTCACCAATCTTCTCAAAATTACTGCTTTTGAAATTAAATTGTTGAATATACTAATTTATTATCAACTTCATACAAATTGAATTTAGGGAATATACTTTTTTTCATAAGCTATATAGAAAAAGAGCTTCTGTGAAATACGTCTTCATAAATGTTATATAAAACTCTGACATGAGAAGTGACTTTTCCACATATTAAAAGCTACTGCGTCTTCACATACCCATACTTCGACATCACTTCGCCATAATTTTATAGATGCATTGCCGGGAAAGCCTCATGCAGAAATTTTATCACATGATAGCCGTTGAATGTCCAAACATTCATGTCTAGGGAATGAGATCTTCGTAGGAAATGTTCTTTGTTAAGTCTCATTGTTAGAGGTTGAACTGACCACTACATTTCAGCTCAGGTTTGTTCTGAGAACTGCCGTCGTTTAGCATATGTTGGTATTGCCTAAAGCTGCCAAGTTCATCACTACATCGAAACTACCACAAAATCAAATCAATGCTGAATGAGAAAAACGAGCTACGATCTTCTTGGATCTATGATCATTGAAACTTTCAAAACGTTTATGACCATCATGCAGTTAATTGTGAAGTCATCTTGAAAGTAATGGGAATCTTTAAGTGAAAAACTCTTCATGATTTCTAATTTAATCTATGTAAGTCTAAAGCTCTATACATTGAAGAAACTTCTAGTTCAATTCTAGTTTAACTCGAAAAAATTCTGTTAGATACCGAAAGGGATAAAAAACTAGCGAAGGGCTTTGAGATGCATCACGTATTTAAATAAGACAGACTGAATTCGCTAGAAAACGAACAACTTATAATGTTAGTCCAAATGAACTATGCACGATATATGAATGAACTACGGACAAATTATGAGTAATGAACTATATACTCATACTTATAACTCAACAGAGCCTTGTAACCCATCGTCCATTCCGACGACCTTCCCCACAGGCAGCAACAAATAATATCGACCGACAGCTTTGCAATTCAATGCAGCCATTATGCGTGCGTGTGGACAACCGTTCAAAAAATGATATTTTTATTTCCCTCCTCTACAGAGCGTTGTGAGAATCAAGCTGGCTTTGGTTCTGTACTCGAAACAGACTTTGAGATACTTTTTGAAATCAATAGACATGAAACGGATATGTGCTTATTATTAAAGAGAAATGAAACGAACATGTATGCATACAAGTTTGAGTAAATGTGTATCTAAATGAGTTACAAATCAATTGGTCAGTTTGATACGTTGTGTGAGTTACTCAAATATAAAACATCCTGACACCATTGATGCTGAACCTATCACTTAAAGTCATGTAGCATAGATACGATAAATGGTAGTGTGGGTACAATAAATGGTAGCATAGACACGATAAATGGTAGTATGGATACAATAAATGAACAAAGACAGTCTATGGGATTTCCACTTTTAAGCTGAATTTATCAATTAAAAAAATACTCGAAAAATATTACCTTTTTATTAAATTTCACATGCGTTTAGGTATCAGAAAATGTAGTATTAAGTAAGCGATGGATTAGAAGGCATTTTGTTAAGACGAGGAATGTAAATAGGAACAATCACAATGTTAACACTTGACTGTACAAATTAATTTGCCCAAAAATATAGGTGGTGATTCACTAGCAAAAATACTGAGTTTTAAGTTCCAGAAAAAGTTCCAAAAATTTAAACGACCAAATTCAAACAATGAAATTTTCGAAACATATCCTCAACTCATATACAACACACGACTTTTATACAGCTTGAATATTAGCCGTATTTTGCTGACACGAGGGAAAGCAGCTTGTTTTGCTCATAGAAGGTTGTGTTAACAAGCAGCTAATTATTGACCAGAGATGATTAGGCCCAGACGCGTGCACCCTTCGCCATTAATCTTTCTAATCAAAATGCGAGTTCAATGATAAATAATCCATCAGGTGTTTTGGTTCGGGCGTCCAATTATAAGATCATTTGGTCGTGTAGGCCTTGTAGGCTGACTAATTATTTGCCTTCAGGCTCATCATGTTAGCAATATTCCATAGGACAAACTCTTGTGATGACTTTTACTGCAGTTGATGGAGGTCGAACTGAACATTTATTTCTGCTGTGAGGTGCATTCAGTCTTAATTTTGAAGTGTTTGATGTTAAAAGTAGAAATAGACGCAAAATTCCATCAGCCAATATTATGATTCAACAAAAAGCAAGTGTCAAGAGTTAGATTGTTATGTTCTGATGCAGCAGTTTTGTAGTTCAGCAGAATTCTGCTTCATCTTCTTAAATGCAGGTTCCCATTTTTCCATGATGATTTTTTGCTCCATATAGCACATGAGCTAGAATCTAGGGAACTTTTATTGCTTAATAATCTTATGAGAATGGTGTAAAGAAATAAAAACATATGTTAACTTTTTTCAGTTACTGAACGCTCTTGCATTGAATTTTTGAACGAAAATGGCATAAAAATGACTCAAAATTATTATTGATTTTACGTATTGCATGCCAAAAATAATACGCTCTGAAAAATATTCGTTTTTGCAAGCAATTTCATGTCATTTCTTTTCAATTAACACTGACTGATCAATAACTGGAATCACGTACTGTGACGCACTGCAATAAATACAACTCCATCAATCCGCATGATGTCATTCAACAAAATCTTCGATCACAAGATTCGAAGCAAAATCGAGCTCATGTCAGAGTCGGTCACTGCAGAAAGAAATGCCATTAAAATGTGCCAAAAGTGTGATAAAATCGGCGTCGCCTTCGTGGGACAAAAAAAGAAAGGCAGTTCGTGAAAGCAGTGCAATACCTGCCCGAAAGGCAGCGAGCTCTCCGAAGTAAAATTTACATAATATGACCGACTTAAAATGCCAAGAAAAACAGGCAAAATGTGGGTAAAAAACGCTCTCGCGGCTGAGATTTGAAGTTCACAGGTATTACCAGGCTGCCGCGGACAGAAAAGAAGGTAAAAATACGCATTTTGGGCATCGGCGCCAGCATTGTCAGGATGCGGAAGCTGACAAACCCAAAGCAGCCCATTTGAGAACTGTACAGATTTAGTGTCTGAAAAATGTTGCCAGTTTCTCTAGTTTTCCAAAATTCTGTTAACTTACTTAACGGAAAGGAACTGCAAAAAAGTGCGAAGGATTTCAAGAATAATATGTGCGATAACAATACATGGCTTATTCATATGTACACGCTTTTTTGACTTTCATCTACCACGGAGTTTGAATAGGAATTTCTAACTTTAATCATTTAAAAATAAATTTAACAGGAAATGACATATAATACAATATATATATATGTATATATATATGTATATATATATATATATATATATATATATATATATATATATATATATATATATATATATATATATATATATATATATATATATATATATATATATTCATGAGCACGTATTTTTTGAGGTATCGTACTTTAATTTACTTTGCAAGTCAAGTATACGGTGTTCTGAGACATACATGCACAGCTTTAGGTCCATGAATCGCAACTCTCAGATGCAGATGTGGATGGGAGGAAGACCGCTATTAAAAGCATGCAAAAATGGCTTCGTAAAAACCGAAGACTTGCAAAGAAAACCTAAAAATCAAGATTTTTGAGCACAGATTTGCAGCCCGGGACTACCTGGTCTACCCCACAAAAATGAGTAAAAAAAACTCGAGCTAAAAAACCTTTTATGGGTCACAAACAACAACAAAAACGGCAATAAAAAGAGCTGCCTCTATAACTTAACCGGGATGCCTGATGCATAAAACTTTCATTGCAAAGCCAGGCAAAAAATCCTCTTTGGAAACGCATTCCCGTTAAAAAAATAAATCTCGGTACTTTACTTCCCGTGCTCAGAGTCTAACTTTCGCTCTCTCCTGAATTTTAAGCAATGAAATCCTCAGGAATTCAGTCAAGTGATTAGTAACATATTTAAGAATTTAGTGGAGTGATTAATAACATATATAAGAATTCAGTGAAATGATTAATAAAATATTCAAGAATTCAGTCAAGTGATAACATTTTCAAGAATTCCATGACGTGCTTTATCAAACAATTTTAAATTTAGTGACGTGATTATTGAAGCATTTAAAATAAAATGAAGTGACTATTATAATAATTAGAAATTAATAAAGTGATTAGTAAAATATTTTGGTATTCAGGAAGGTGCATTTTTAACAAGATTTTCAACACAAAGAAATAATGTTGCGTGAGTATAAACAATATTCTACTGCTAAGAATCATCATGCGATAACTACGACTAGAGTTGAGTGTGTCAAAATAACGTTCATTAAGGTTATTAATATTATGAGTTTAATTTAGTCAAATAACAAACATTGAGGTAAAAGAATCAGTTCAATTTAGTCAATTGACAAACAGAGGTAAAACAATCAGTTCAATTTAGTCAATTGACAAACAGAGGTAAAACAATCAGTTTAATTTAGTCAAATGACAGACGTAGAGGTAAAAGAATCAGGTCAGTTTAATCAAATGACGACCATTGAGGCAACAGAATCAGTTTAATTTAATCAAATGACGACCATTGAGGCAACAGAATCAGTTTAATTTAATCAAATGACAACCATTGAGGTAACAAAATCAGTTCAATTTAATCAAATGACGACCATTGAGGTAACAGAATCCGTTTAGTTGTCAGGCAGTGCAACAAAAGAAGTGCCTTGGTGAAGTAACTAGCAAGTATTCTCGCAAAAACATTTACCACATTTCCTAAACAAAGGTGACTGCATAGACACATCAACATTTGTCGTCTTAATGCACAAACTCGAGGAGAATATTTTGTTATAAAGACTACTTCAATGACTTGTTGGCAATCCCAACGAACCAAAAGACCATTGAAGAATCCTAACGAACCCATGAAGTATTTCAGAATCCATACGAATCTATAAACCATTGAGGAATCCAAATGATATTAAAAATCATTTAAGAATCGTTATTATTCCATAAATCAATTGCGAATATTAATGACAATCTATTTAGGGAACGTATTGATTTAATTAATAATTGAAGAGTTGTATAATCTGAAGCTTACGGTGAAAGTCAGGTTAAAAATGTGTAAAATAATAAATTCTTGTTGTTGCTTCTAATAAATAATTCTTAATTCATGTTAATAGTAAGAAAAAAGGAATTTCAGATAACAGTCACGTGACCTACAATGAATACATACTGACACGCATAAACACACAAATCTACAACTAGTGCAGTTTACGATTAGGGTCCAGGAAATTATTGAATTATTGATCTATTGAGTTACTCCTTTTCTTAGGCTGACCCAAAACAGTCCCATAATGGATTTCTAATGAATATGCCATGAATGGTTTTTGTCCGACCACAGCGGTTTATTTTGAATAACCATTTTTACAGTGGTGTTTGTGTGGCTGCTCGACGAGTTCAGTCCATCCAGTCAGAGAGGTCATGTTTCAGAGGTTGCCAATGGTCGATGAAACTGTAGATTGAGCTTAGAAAAAACGTACTGAAAAAGTAATGACGTTTTTTCCATGTAAATTATATCAAAGTTGCTAAAAGTAGAAACTCATTTGCTCTGAATATGCTTGGTTTTCCTGCATAAATAGCTTAATGAAATTTTTCCCGTAATAAAGTAAAAAACCATTGCTGGAGGAAATGAAGATTTTTTCACTAAAGTTTAGCATGCATTTGAATGAAGTGATCAATTTATAGAGGAAAGGACAAGGCCAAATTCATAAAATTTAATTCGTTCGTAGAGTAAAAGTACAGGAGAGGGATAATTATGGAAAATTTATAAAATGCAGATTGCTGCTGATAAAAGTAGAAAACGTATGTGATCTCATTGAAATTTCTCTAAATTTTACCACAATTTTTGAAAATTGAATGAAATTACTGCGTTTCGAGACATTTTTTTTTTTAAATTTCAATGCAATTTTTTCGAATTGCAATGCAATTCCTTAAAATTCAACTACACTTTTTCAAAATTTCCATTAAATTTCTTTGTTTGAATGCAATTTTTTCAAATTTCAATGCAATTTATTTAAATTTTTGTTTAGCGTATTGGATGAAGGTATTTATTGAAAGTAACGAACTCCATAAGAGAAGCTTGTTTGTGTGATGGTGTATAATGAAATGTTTTAGCTGAACATACAGACTCAACATAAAAACATTGTTTCTTCTCACTATGCTAAATATTAGAGAATTATAAATTTGAAGAGCTACTAGGTACAAACTAAGCGCTCTGACCCATCAATTTTGATATTAATTTCTATTGTTTACTTGTCCGAGATCCTCAGACGTAACACAACTCAAAAGCATGTATGAGTGAAAGAGCAGTATCTGTGTGAGTGAAAGAGCAGTATCTGTGTGAGTGAAAGAGCAGTATCTGTGTGAGTGAAAGAGCAGTATCTGTGTGAGTGAAAGAGCAGTATCTGTGTGAGTGAAAGAGCAGTATCTGTGTGAGTGAAAGAGCAGTATCTGTATGAGTGGATGAGTAGTATCTGTATGAGTGAAAGAGTAGTATCTGTGTGAGTGATAGAGCCGTATTTATAAGAGTGAAAGAGCCGTATTTGTAGGAGTGAAAGAGCCGTATTTGTATGAGTGAAGAAGCAGTACTTGCATGAGTGAAGAAGCAGTACTTGCATGAGTGAAAGCAGTACTTGTATGAGTGAAAGCAGTACTTGTATGAGTGAAGGAGCAGTACTTGTATGAGTGAAGGAGCAGTACTTGTATGAGTGAAAGCAGTACTTGTATGAGTGAAAGCAGTACTTGTATGAGTGAAAGCAGTACTTGTATGAGTGAAGGAGCAGTACTTGTATGAGTGAAGGAGCAGTACTTGTATGAGTGAAAGCAGTACTTGTATGAGTGAAAGCAGTACTTGTATGAGTGAAAGCAGTACTTGCGTGAGTGAAAGAACAGTATATGTAGGAGTGAAAGACAGCTGTATTTTTACGAGTAAAAGATAGCAGTATTTATATGAGTGAGATACAACATTATTTCTATGAATAAAAACTAGCAGTATTTGTACGAGTCAAAACTAGCAGTATTTATGTGAGTCAAAACTAACAGTATTTATATGAGTAAAAACTAACAGTATTTATATGAGTAAAAACTTGCAGTATTTATATGAGTAAAAACTAGCAGTATTTATATGAGTAAAAACTAGCAGTATTTATATGAGTGAAGGACAACAGTATTTAAACGAGCAAAACTTCATAATATGAAACATGTAAAGCTGATGAACTCGTTGTGATGATTTTTGTGCCAAGTACTTCAAAGTTAGTCTCTGCATTTGTTTCTACATCAAGGAGCTCTCCAGTAAAATCAGATGTTTTTCATCAATTCGCGGATCTAAAATTTATAGAAGCTTAACATAAGAGTATCGAGCTCACTAAGCCTCTCTCTCGCCGGCATCCAAGTTAAAAACTGTTCAAAACTCATCGAAAAGAGCATTGTGACTCAAATGTATAGGAGACCAAGCCTTATGAAATTATACCGAAGGGTTCTTAGTAGCGTGAACTGAACTCTACAATTTCGAAGGAAATTATTTCAGAGGTGTAGGAATATCACAATGAGAGTATAACGAGCCAAAATTTACGTCAAAAATGTAATTTAATTTAAATTAATATTTTTTCTAGATTGGAATCACCAATCAAAGTTATTTCAGACCATTTCATGCGTCACTTCGGGTTTGAATCTGCAGCTTTTAACAAGAACATATAATGACATGTATTATACTATATATCATTTATCAGAACATATATTATAACAAAGTCAATCCTCATCAAGACGCTCTGACCCTCAACTGCATCGAGAAATTCAAGTATTCTTCAAAATCTACTGAAAGGTAAAATCGCGGTGTACAGTTTCGCTATTTTCCCGCTGTTGTGTTTATTAACGCTTTCTCATGTCTGCACTTACAGTGTTATGGAACAGTAGTGCATGCTTCCATACTAAGGGATGAAGCATCACAAAAAAGGAGCATTAATGGTCAATTCTTCCGAATGTTAAACATTATACATAAACGAACATTTTAGGTTTCTTGCTAAAAATTTATTAACAGTTCATTTAAAAGTCAAACTTGCATGAATAAATTTTGTCTGCTTAAGATTGCAGGACAAGAAATCCGTTGAGAAAATTCATACGTACAACTTTAGTATTTAATATATGTTTTAGATATATGTATATACACTGGTAAATCTGTACTACTACCCCACGCCAATACACATGCACCCAAGTATACATTTTCCTGCAATAACTTCCTTTATCTCACCCACATTAGTGATGAGACACGGTTTACCTCAAGCGCCACTCCATCAACTATCCCTCAACAAAACATTTTGGATATTTCTAGTGCACTCCTTCACAGGACCTCGTTAGATGTTTGCTTGGAAGGATAAATTTATAGAAAATATAATTAAGTTGTCTGCAGTACATTTGACTGAAATCACATTGATAACAGGCCTTTCCACACTGAACAATATCCTATTGTACATCGAAACACATAATCGAATCGAAACCACCTTCATCACCACGTTCACCATCACCTTTCTATCCTCATCACTTCCAGCATCACGATGGCTGCGTGGATTTGTTTCATTTTGGCGGCATGCCGTCAAAAAAGTAATAATTTTTGAGGCTGATCGTGGAAATCATCTGCATATTTAATTTGGGATCCAATATTTGCCCGTTCTGCCGAGCTTTTCCTCCCCCTTCCCCTTCATATTCCTTTTTTCTTAACAATTCCCTGTCATTATGTTTCCAGAGGCCGATGCATTAACGCTCATATGCGACATACTTTACAATAGGAATTTTTTTAAATGTGAAGAATAAATTCGTTAAGTTTTTACTTAGAGAAAACACTAATGACGATTAAGCGCAAAATCCAGGGGACGTTGATCTTTCCTCAGTTACTTTAAAACTAAAAAAAATTAATTACGTGTTAAAAAATGTTCATGATACTCTATTTGGTAGTAGAAATAAAGCCTAACATATTTCTTAATTTGTAGACCATTTTGTAACAATCTGAGTTCTTACATTGAAAATTTTCCCAACAATTATGATTGTATGCATAAAATACATTTTAAGAATGCAAAGTAGGACGTTAAAGTTGATATCACTTCCAAGACGTGGGAGCATCTCTGCAATGTATCAGCACTAAACTATATTTTAATTCAAGCAAGTCAAAATTCAGAGATGTTCACAACGTTGAGCTTCTCACGCGCGTTCTTTTTTTTGCGCATTCCTACAAAACGAGAATAAGATTTTTTTATTCCTTCACAGCACAGCCGTTCAGTTGCAAGCAAGGGAGACTTTTTAAGGCTCGATAAGAGCGATGCTCGCCCAGATTCGGTGTCTACCTGCCAAAAATAGACAGCATGCTTGAAAACAGCGCTTGCACTGTGTGTTCCCACGAACTGGCTCTATGAGAGCGCAGAAAATATATCTGCCTCATTTCTTGTATCTTCAGTACAGTTAAAGCGAATACAAATGATGTTATTTAACCGTATGTGTCTCGGTGTTTGCTCAGGTCTATTCTTAATTTTTGTACGACTCGAAAATTATTGTGCTCCGTGCGCTTCTGCATAATTTCTTCAATGTTTCCTTGAACTTTAGTACCATATGGATTAACTTACTAAACACGATTCATGTGGTTCATTCAAGTGTCATCATGACACAACGAATTGGGGGCGCTTAAAATATTCATTTGCCGGAAATTATACTGTTTAAATTCATTGTTATAATTCGCTTACCATAATGTGAAAGGATTACAATACACAAAATAAGACCCATACTCTTTTCAAACCTCTCGAGACTTGAGAGTTTATTTCCGAATGCTTCACCGAAAATTACCCGTACATTTGTACTGCTTTTACTGTAAATTAAGGAATACTCGCCCACAACTGAACTGAACATCACAAGCTGCTGCTGCTGCTATATGAGCTGTATGGTGTGGTCACATTGACAACTACACGTCACAAGCTGCTGCTGTATGAACTGTATGATGTAAATATTGACAACTGCACGTCACAATCTGTTGCTGTATGAACTGTATGGTGTGTACACATTGACAACTGCACGTCACAAGCTGCTGCTGTATGAGCTGTATGATGTGTACACATTGACAACTGCACGTCACAATCTGTTGCTGTATGAACTGTATGATGTGTACACATTGACAACTGCACGTCACAATCTGTTGCTGTATGAGCTGTATGGTGTGTACACATTGACAACTGCACGTCACAAGCTGCTGCTGTATGAGCTGTATGGTGTGTACACATTGACAACTACATGTCACACGCTACTGCTGTATGAACTGTATGATGTACACATTAACAACTGCACATCACAAGCTGCTGCTGTATGAACTATGATGTGTACACATTGACAACTGCTCCCACGCCTATGAACCACCACCTGGTATGTCTCAGTTCCTCATCGTCTCAGTTTTTACAGCCACAAGCTAGCATATCAAGCAGTGCTTCAGAGCACCGCGCGTAAAAAAAAAGTTATGCATGAGTTTGTAGCGAAAAAAGTTGATAGAGCACTTGTCAAAAGATGCCGCTACTGCCAGAAAAAGTTCGCCAATCTAAGAATTTTCTGATTCGTTGCTCTGAGAGCTGACGCTTACCCTCACATTAAAGGGTTGATGCTTGCATGAGAGTATTTCAAAATCTGTGAAATGTGGGAAACAAATCTTACTTTTTAGTATGGATTCGATCTTGAAAACATACTGTACTGGGTTAGCCAAAAAAATCCGATCGGTTTTTGTGGATGTCAAATATTCCGAGAAACAGAGCAGACTTTTTAACAAATCCAATATTAATATTGATATTAGGGAATGAGAGTACAGAGACATAAAAAATTTTGTCTAGCTAGATAAAATACCGCGTTGTACATCGAATCAGAATAAAAGTACTAATCTACACTCAAAATTTTCAAAAATATTGCATTTTCTCGTGACCATGTTTATTATGATTTCATGTAAAACTTCAGTGTAAACTTCGGTGAAAAAATTTTTACGTGAGTTTTGACGTTAAAACCGATTAGTTTTTGTACCTAATTTTTGTGAGGGCCGTTTGAAATTATCATTGTCCAATAAAATAAAATAGAAGGAGGCTATAGGAACGAACCTTCTCGCTCATTCTTGGGTCGGATAATTACTTCGATAATTATTCGGTTGTTTTACCCAAGTCCCATGCCGTATTTCTAGCCGCGTCAACCATGTCGGCAGTGGGATTCGAACCCGGGTCTTTCCGCTCGCAAGCAGATTCGCTCACCAGTCGACCAAGCTGGTGATAAAAGATAGAAATGCAAATTTTTGTCGCTGACTTAGAGATTATTTCTCTCATAAGAGACATGCGATACTTTCAATGAAAATTCAAGAAATTTCATGGCAGTGACTGTAATTTTTCATTTTCACTGAGAATAAAACAATCTCTAAAACAATTGATAGAATAACTAGACTATGACAGCCTTCATTCAGATTTTTTTCAATTTCGTAATTAGTACATCTCCCAAGTTACTTTCTGGCTCGTATCGTAAGCTCTTATCCGGCCTGTGGGCTTATCAGAGATACCGGATGGGTGTAAGTGACCAAAAATGATCTCCAAGTGATGATCCAGATTGAGAAATTTTAAAACTTTAATCCATTTACACTCGTACTACAGTACACATGGCTTGTGCCGGTCTATAGTATTGCACAGGTCTACCTGACATGTCTACATTGACAGGTGGACGATGGCAGGTAGACTTGAACCATAACTAGCTTCTTAAGCCATGTTTGTGCTTGAGAAACTCGGTCTTACAAAAACATACATGCTGCTGACTCGAACATTTTGTCCTACTAGCCCACACACTCTAGTATGAGCAAAATCCAACATATACACGTACTATACCTGTCGGTGGATCTAGCCAATCATTGTTATACCTAAGAACACCGAAAATCCAACATATACACGTACTATACGAGTCGGTGGATCTAGCCAATCATTTTTATACCTAAAAACACCGAAAATACACAAAAAATCATAAAGGAATCAAGGAAAGGAACTTAATAATAGTTGAAGGAAATTAGAAGAAGATGAAGGTTCCCGCTACAACTTGCACGGCGGTGCCGAATGAAAAATTAATTACCGAGTGAACGGAATTTAGAATATGCCATCAATTGCAAGCTCTCCTGTCCTCTAAGTAACTAAATCTACATTTCATAACGATGAGCACCTTCATTTTCCATTCTATTTATTTATGCAATGAGCTGTGCAACCCAAAGCTCGACGCAACCCAAAGCTCGACGCAACCCAGATCTCGACGCAACCCAAAGCTCGACGCAACCCAAAG
>VCRD01003351.1:12537-36546 GCA_006783055.1 Trinorchestia longiramus | reverse complement strand
CAAAGCTCGACGCAACCCAAAGCTCGCCGCAACCCAAAGCTCGCCGCAACCCAAAGTTCGCCGCAACCCAAAGCTTGACGCTGCAAGACTACCCTGCATGGTTCGCACGAGCGGTAGTACGCCCCTAGGTGCAGCAGTGCAACAGGACGGACACCTCTTCTGGTACTTGGAGAGGCCTAAAAACTCGCCATAGGCTGCCCGGTACAAGCGCTGGACTGCAGAGAGATCATGTGTAAACAAGCCAACAAAAGGAGATGACGGTGTGCACGCTGGGAGGTCTCTCATGCGTGCACACCTTTACAACATCGATGTGCCGCAAAAAAAATCGTAAAAAGATCAATATGCAGATGATGGAAGGCCATGTGCCGTTTGTTACATGTGGTCTCGTATTACTGCCACTATAACCAGTGCTACAGTAGTTTTTTTAATTATACGCACGATTCGGTTGATTAAAACTTATTAAGCCTATTTGTTTGCTCTTAAAGTAATTTGCTTATTACTTCAGTGAATAAAATTACTATTCACAGTCAAGAATTTTATTCTTACAATGTATAATGCAAGCGATTTTTAATTCAACTGAAGATGTCTTTCACGAATACTTTTACTTAACTATCTACAATAATTATGTCTTGTAACAATTTATTAATCGTTTATCCTAATAAATATCGTCGACTAATAATATGCATTTCATATCTTTCACAATGTCACTTTTTTCGTTTATTCCTATCTTTAAATTGTGACTGGCCATCATTTCTATGAATTCAAATTTTTTCATAATTATTCATTTCATTAATGTACGGAGACTTTCCTCGTGTTCATACTTAAAGATCTTTGAACAAGAACATACGCTGTAATCCATCATGAACGTGCTATTTAGTTCTAAGGGGAACTACGTTCAAAAAGGAAATAAATTTTCATTTAACTTACAATGTTATTGTACACATACCTGTAAAACACATTTATATGCATACAACGAAGAATGAACAAATATTCAAGAGAAAGATAAGTCTTGAAGGAAAGCAAGGTTATCATTACTAATAATTTGTAAGTAACTGCGCCGGAGGATATCAAATTGAGGTACTTCTTGGACCTAAAAATTGCTAATTGAGAAGTTGGAGAGATTTTATCGGGAATCGATCAATTTATCCTAGAAATATTCTTCACGGACAGCCAACAAAATTTTTCCTGATCATGCCACGCATAATGTTCTATATTGTTTCCTGTTGTCGCTAATACACAAGAAACATGTTCATAATTAACGCACTTTCACGTCGTCCCAAATAATTTTACCCCCGGCAACACCAGTACGAGTGGTTCATTATTTTGATAGGGAGTACGTCGAGCAAAGCTGCATTGTAAAGAAGAGAGTTGAGTCACCACGCACAAGCAGACACCATGTGGCGCAGACTAAGTTTTTCCTATTATCCAGGAAACGGGTCTATAGAAGGGCGCTAAGCCTATGCGTGCTTTATGCAACCAAAGGCCCGAAAACCTTTTTTTTCCGGCGCCTCGAGGGAAGCGATGTTTGATATCAACTGCAAACGTGCGCCCGTGCCAGTGTCCCGCTGATCCGGCCTCTTCTGTCTAAAATCATCAATGCACTTACAATTTATCGATCCAATGAATCGCCAATTTCGCGTAAAGCCGCAAAAACTGGCCTAGGCAACGCGGCCTATTTGTTGCACGCGTGTGCACCTCCGCCTACTGCAGCAGCAACATCAACACGAACAAGAACAGCAAGTATTGAAAGTGGTGGAAACTGCTAACCTAAATGAATGTGATACGACTTCGAACAAATGGATGGTAAACTGTACGTTTTGTGTAATCAAAACGTTATATTTGTATAGCTATAAAAGACGTGGCTCAAACACACCAGCGGCTTAAGCGTCTGCAGTTTTATAGAAGTATAAAACAGGCCTGCCACCTAGTATACGTTAAACATACATGAACATGATAGAATCTGATGGACTGCAACGGACTACGTCTATGATCCAAATTGATGACCTGTAAACATATACTGAAGATTCGTAAACATGTATCGATAATTCCAAAACCTTTATTTATTGCCTTACAACTCATATCGATCTACGCAGCAATTTGTAAGACGTTGCACTATGAAGATAGGGATTATTAATCTTCTGATTACTAATCCACTGATAAAGATTAGTAATAAGTGCTCTACATGAGACAGTCGCATATACGTCTACTTACGATAATTTGCTCTGAACGCGTGTGAGAAGTTTACATGTGAACTGGAAATCACAGAGCAAAATAAAAAGTAAAATAAGAATAAGAATTTCTTTATTTCCAGTATTTTAAGTTGCAGTATGTGGCCAATTCAGTAAACTCTGGCATCAAATTTATGACCACCATTATCTACGACTACCATTATCTACGACTACCATTATCTATGACTACCAATTACCAATATCTATGACTATCATAATCGAGACGAAATTTGTGTAGCTTCAAGACTCAGCTAACTCTGAGCAAAAATGAATACTAAAACACTGTTGTTGATGTCTCAAAATAGTTGTCTCAACGCAGTTGTGAACCGAATACGGCTGAAGAACAACACTGTTAATGAAAGAACAATACTGCTAAACGAAGAAACAACACTGCTAAGCGAAGAAACAACACTGTAAAGCGAAGAAACAACACTGCTAAGCGAAGAAACAACACTGTAAAGCGAAGAAACAACACTGCTAAGCGAAGAAGCAACACTGCTAAGCGAAGAAACAACACTGCTAAGCGAAGAAACAACACTGCTAAGCGAAGAAACGACACTGCTAAATGAAGAAACAACACTGATATACGAAGAAACAATACTGCCAAAAGAAGAAACACTGCCAAGTGAAGAAACAACACTGCCTAGCAAAAAAGAACACGGGACATCAGCTGGTTGTAAGAAAATATCAGACAGGGTTGTACCTCGTGAATGTTCGATAAGTTGCCTGTTTTTTGGAGGCTTGAACGACGGCAGGCCACGTGCAGCCTATGAGAGGCCTATCCTGGTCGCCTCAGATCCTCTGGACTCGACGAGAAAAAACTGGAACTCTTTGTCAAATGTTACCAGCTCAGCATCAGGCCCAACCATGGTAAAGAGAACCAAATGCTCAATTGAACAGGATTGTGCGCCAACTATTGTCCCATGTTCGTAAAAAGTCGGAGGAGGAACATGTTAAAGCAGTTTTAAACGACGTTCATTAAAACTGAATAAAAAAGTAAAGTTTCTGAGGTAGAGGAAAGGACTTACAAAAACGATTTGACTTTCTCATATTCATTCACATGATTTATTCATTGAATAAAGTTTGCCCTGACGAAATGGAAATCTCAACTAAAACAAATATTGGAATTAAAAATAAATTTCGTATTATTTTCGATGTCTTGAGTTTACAAACTTCGTCTGGGAACAGATTTACGAATTTTTGTGCATATAGTCACTAGTACAAAGGGTTAAAATGAAAATTTGGGCTTCTAGTTTTTGCAAGAAGCTTTTCGTCCAGTAACTAAGACCCCATTACCTCAACAGGTGGTCAGGGAAGTGTCAGGCTCTATATGAACTCATAATACAGTGACTAGTTCTTGTGACAGCTATGAAAGAAAACCTGCAACTAAATCGAAAATTTATTCGCTGGTCGAGGAGTGTCAAAACAAATACGGACTCGAGTGTAATTTGAAGATGTTAGTGGTTTGCTGACACGATAAAATAATGTTCAATTATCTCCACAATTTCATGAAATTCCTTAATATTTTAAGACTCACGAAGCTCTCTGGCTGTGAGTGCTTATAACACGCAAAATGCTGCGTAAAATGCCTGGTAAAATAATGATTACAATGCTGCTCGAAGTATGACATAAAGTACCGGTTAAAGTACTGGATTATGTGCTGGATATAATACAAAGTGCAATGCTAAGTGCAATGCTAAGTGCAATGCTAAGTGCAATGCTAAGTGCAATGCTAAGTGCAACGCTAAGTGCAATGCTAAGTGCAATGCTAAGTGCAATGCTAAGTGCAATACCGAATACAATACCGAGTACAATACCGAGTACAATGCGAAGTACAATGCGAAGTACAATGCGAAGTACAATGCGAAGTACAATACTGCATAAAATACTGAGTATGACACTGCGTACAATTCTGAGTATGACACTGCGTACAATACTGAGTATGACACTGCGTACAATACTGAGTATGACACTGCGTACAATACTGAGTATGACACTGAGTACAATACTGAGTACAATACTGAGTATGACACTGCGTACAATACTGAGTACAATACTGAGTATGACACTGAGTACAATACTGAGTATGACACTGCGTACAATACAGAGTATGACACTGCGTACAATACTGAGTATGACACTGCGTACAATACTGAGTATGACACTGCGTACAATACTGAGTATGACACTGCGTACAATACTGAGTACAATACTGAGTATGACACTGCGTACAATACCGAGTATGACACTGCGTACAATACTGAGTATGACACTGCGTACAATACTGAGTACAATACTGAGTACAATACTGAGTATGACACTGCGTACAATACTGAGTATGACACTGCGTACAATACCGAGTATGACACTGCGTACAATACTGAGTATGACACTGCGTACAATACTGAGTATGACACTGAGTAGAATACTCAGTATGACACTGCGTACAATACCGAGTATGACACTGCGTACAATACTGAGTATGACACTGAGTACAATACAGAGTATGACACTGAGTACAATACTGAGTATGACACTGCGTACAATACTGAGTATGACACTGCGTACAATACTGAGTATGACACTGCGTACAATACCGAGTATGACACTGCGTACAATACCGAGTATGACACTGCGTACAATACTGAGTATGACACTGCGTACAATACTGAGAATGACACTGCTTACAATACTGAGTATGACACTGCGTACAATACTGAGTACAATACTGAGTATGACACTGAGTACAATACTGAGTATGACACTGCGTACAATACTGAGTATGACACTGCGTACAATACTGAGTATGACACTGCGTAAACACAGTTGACGTATTCATGTTGACAGCGTGTGTATTCATGCTGTCAAGACATATACATCAAGACAAGCTAAACACATTTTTTTTCATCTGGAAGTCGTGTGTTGTGCAACATAACTGCAGGGCCCAGCAAAAATAGAGCGTAGGGGTACTGAAATTTTCTCGAGGTCTCAAGTCGGTCGTGTTTTACACAACCGAGGTAATCTAGACTACGTAATAAATGTACTCACTCATGCCCTTATGTACGCCAACACATAATAAATGTACTATCTATTTAAACCCATCTTGTATTTATTTCCTATAGACACATTTTCACTCCCCGAATTACTTAATTAGATAGGGGAAATTAATTTCAAACGATCGATTACTAAGGAGCGGAGTTAAAGTGTTTATCTTAGGCTAAGTGTTGACTTCTTAATGGAGCGGGTAAACATGTATTTTCAGCATTGTATTGTGGATACCAAAGGCGCTAAGTTAATGTAAAATAAGTGATTTTTTGTCATTAGCCTTCTTCTCCTTTAATTAATGTGAAATTTATACGGGAAACGCAGCGTTGATTGATAAATAAAAAAGAAAACTCATTAAAAAACATGGGAACTGTTTACGTGTCTTGCCACTAGTCAACTAATATTATTAAAAAAACGACTGCATATTTCCAAGTTAGTTCACTATATTTACAAAAAGAAAATAGTTATCAAATACTAGAGATGCATTGGAAACGTCCTCTGAATGAAGAAATTTCTACCGTGCATGTATACTAAAGTCCTGTAATAATATTGCGAGAAAATTTAATTCAAGTACCTGTTTATGGTAGCACTGACACGGAAGCACGTGTTGCATGCGTGAACCTTATTTCTTTGAACTCCCACTGCATGGAAGTGTCTCCCAATGAAGCCGACAGGACACCAAGTATCTCATTACCTATCAGAAATCATTTTTGAGCAAATTTCTATGCACCTTCTATTACCAGATCAATCGGAGTTGCATGAAGTTTTCGGGACGTAAAATGAAATTAGGGTTCATCTAAAAGCCGTAATCGGGAGGGCTGATCATAAGGACAGCTGTATCAGGGATACCTCATTAGCTCTCTCGACGAGCTACAGGCTCTTGGCTTTGGTTAGGCCTAAAAATTTGCAATATTTTCAGCATGCAGCACAAACACACCGTTACAATTGGGGACGTTACTAAACCATGCAATATTCATCCGCTACAATTGAGCTACGTGCCACAATTGAAGAATGCAATGCAATTTACTGAAGTAATATTGATGGTGAAGCACCTCTGACTTCTAGGAGGGAAAATTTATGCTAAATTTATCGAAAATTAAGAGTAATTTTCAATACCAAGTTCACTGGTGCAAACATAGACCGAGAAATTCGCGCATGGAAATTAAAGTGTCACGGGGAATTTATTTATTTTTTCGTAACACAGACAAATAAAATGCATTGTCATATAGTTGCTGCATTCTCCGAAAACATGATAATATTTTCAAACAAGTTATTTTTTGGCTTTCCAAAAATCTGGAAAATAACACTAAAAATATAACTGTTAAATAACACTAAAAATATAACTGTTAATTCACACAAAATTAACATTGAATCCATTCATATGCATTGCTTTTTACTACACAGCACGTCTGGATGCATTCAAAATCATAAATACAATAGAAAAAATATCGACCAGTTACCGTTACAACTCTTCACTGCGTTCGGTAACAAACGAAATTCTGTTGGGAATATTCAAGATTTTGACAATCCTGACTAATTCTTTGTACGAAGGTTACACGCTGTTTCCTAAAAACGGACTCCCTCAAACCCTTTATCTCATATTTTTAAGAGAATTAACGAAGCAACAAGGCAAGAAACATTGAAAAACGCGGTGGTTTTGAAGCCAAAGGCTCTGCTGCATCAAATCCAAATTATTTGCATTTTTTATAGGCCTAGGGATCAACTGCAGCCGAGGATCGATGGGCCACGAGCCTATCTCCCTGCAACAAGCGGCTGCACCACTCTTTTGGGTGGGCAAAAACTTCTAAAAATTTCCACAAACATGAGTTAGGCGCATAAATTCCAGGCTCGCCATTGAACGGTGGTTTGCAAGGCAATTTTTTGAATGAATTTTAGGTCGCGAGTCCGAAGCAGCTCACAAAACCCGAGAATGAAAGCTGGATACAAAGTTTACGTGTGTATGTTCTTCTATCTGAATTAGTGTGTTCTTCTATCTGAATAAGCATACTCCTGTATCTGGATTGGTGTGTTCTTTTATCTGGATAAGTACATTCCTGTATCTAGATTGATGTGTTCTTGTGTCTGAATTAGTGTGTTCTTGTGTCTGAATTAGTGTGTTCCTGTATCTGAGTTACAGGAAATGAATATCATCCCAAGAACGTATTCAATGGTAATTTATCAAGATTTTGTGAATGAATTTTGTGATTGGAAGAACTAATTCTTCACGATGAAGAACAATCAATTTCTCAAAATAGCTGAAATTCAAAATTTGCATTCCCAGGTCATAATGAATCAAAAATTAAATTTCCTCATTAACGTAATTCAAATCTCAACTCATTTGGTCTTAAAATTTTACATGAAACTCTTATTTTCAAGAAAACGGAATGTACAGGAATGCAGAATTGCCTTTGCTTAAGGAAAAAACACTGCGTTTTCTAGTAGACCCCTGACATCAACGAGAGTCCTTTGACTCTCCCAAGAAAAATTCGAAGCTTGGCCTGAATGGTCATCAATGATTCCGCAGTGGGAGCATGCACACATCGTTTTTTCTTGTCCGTCATTGTGGCAGGACCAGAAAAAAGCAGCCTATGTTGTAGGCGAGTCAGTTAGATCTACGAGGGTGTAGTTTTGCAAGAGACTACTACAGAATGAACACGCCCGAAATACTGGAATAGTCAAATACTCGCGCTACGCCCGGCCAATTCTCCAGAACGAGAGAATATTTTCCTAAAGCTCACTCTGGCAGTGCTTTTATTGATCGTTGCACACTTGATTATTGTATGAAATAGAAAAAATATTCTATATAGTATTTTTTAAATCAAGAAAACCTGCTGCTTAAAATTGAGGTAGAAGTCATTTCTGAGAAGTGTTACGCAACACAAGTCAAAATAACAAGCTTACACATACATCAACATTGAAAGCAAAACTGTTAACTATTACTGCTGGAGGGTTCTCAATGCAAGTTAATTTTAAGGCTCATTTTCTATCCCTCAAATATTGGTTTGAAGAATTTGTAAAATTTGTTGAATATATCAGAAATTTCAAGTAAAATGGAAGGTGAACTCACCATTTTTTGATGCTCATCGAGATCGTCATGAGGTAGAAGAGCATCATGACTGCTGTTTTCCAGATGTTCTTTACTGTTCGGTAGCGTTCTGGACATGTGTGAAGCACTGGGTGATGAGTTGGAGGCTGTGAAAGGTGATGACACCTGGGGCGGAAGTGGTGACGAATGTGATACAGCTGCAGCAGCAGTGGAAGTAGCGGTGGTGGCTGGAGTGATGGGCCTATTGGAAGGTGTTGATGAAGGTGAAGACGAGCCTATACCATCGCTGGAATTCACTTTTGGCGTGTCAGAGGCATCGGCTTCTTTTTGGTTTTGATTTGGTTGCATCAGGAGGGACTTCGAGTCGCTTGAAGGTAGCGAAGAATGAGGAGGAGAAGACGATGCAATTGGATGATTTTGAAGGCCTTCTGGACTACTTTCTGTCTGTGGTGGTCTGTTGTGGCCTTCAGCTGCTCCGTTGATGCTGTTCTGAAGCGTTTGCAGAAGTGGTGGTAGAGAAGTCATCACAGACGTTGTTGAAGTTGGTGTCAGGGTTGAAAGAGTGGAGCTCGATGATGGCATGGGAGATCCTGCAGAGAGAGATGGTCTTGATGATGATTCGTCAGTGTGGTTAAGATGATGGATGTCAACAGATTCATTTTTGGAAATTTGGTTTTGGAGATTAGCGAGGCTCTGCTGTAGACTCTGGATGTCAGGTGCTCCAGAAGCAACTGAAACCTCTGATGAGTACTGGGAAAGTCCGAACTGAGACAAACTCGAACCCCCCAAAGAAGCCGTAGTGAGGCCTCCTGTTGGATACGGAGATTCTTCTCCCTTTGGAATGATATCTCCTATTGGAGTGATATCCATTTCTTCAGTGTCGGCTTTCATGGAAGGCCTTGGACCTCCGCTTGAGGATGGATCTTGGTTTGGTCCTCCGCTGTTGTTCACCGAACCTGAAGAAGAGAAGCTCTCGCTTGCAACAGATTCAGCATTTCTGATCTTGTCAACAATGCTTTGTGCATCGGGTGATTCGTTCGTCGATCCACTGTTGTTGGCCAGGCTGGTGTTGCCGCACATTTTTTCTACCGTCCGATACAACTGCACAAAGAATGAAGTATTCATTAATCGTTTAGGTTGATGAAATAATCAGTTTGTAAAATTTATGTCTTTTTATCATCTGACGAAAATGCAATAAATATGTCCCTAGTTTGAAAGAAGTGTGGAAACATAATTTTGTTCAGTTTAATAAATCACATAATCTTGCAGCGTGGCAAAAACAATTTCGTAAACCAGTTATGAAATGAGCCATGATTTTAACTATGCAAATTTATGCACCGGTTCTTTCAAAATCAAACATTCTACCTTGAAATTGTTTTCCATCGTAACAAAAACAATTTTAAAATCCTTCCTAAAATACAGTCTGTAATCTGATCTTATCACCTTCAGCTTTGAGCAAAAATCACCACCATTCAAAATTTCTGGATTTCCTCCTCGACTACCTCACCTAAGCTCCAGAATTCTGTACAAAAGTCGGAAAAGATCTTGTGTGACATGGGCGCCTCGTACGCCATCGCCGGCCACGGTCATGCAATATTACTCACTATCAATCCGCTAGCCGATTTTTTATCGCGTCCAGGAACTTGAAGAGGATTTTTTAACGCAGAAACTAGCGTCTAAAATAAACTGGCCCGATTTCCAGTCTCGGCCTCTACAATGGAGAGTATAAATTTGTCATTTTCGACAGGGGAACTTTCAATTATTTTAGTATAGCTAAAGCTTATTTTAGTTGTCTAGAAATTTCTGAAGAAGAAAGAGCGTAAAACAATAAAGGGCCCATAAAAATTGACAAAAACCGAAATCGAGTCGTCATAGATGGAGAAATTCGACACAAATCGAGCGTTTTCATGAAATATTCTCAGCCTAACTTGTTGGTCGGATTAGCATAACTGTTCGTGTATTTTCGTAAGGCTAACCATGGTCAGTGGAAATCAAGGTCAATCAAATGACAAAGTTAGTCTGAGTAGTTAACAAAAATTCTCTAAATTAACCATTGACCTTATTCATATTTCTTACCGCTTTCAATTTTTAGTTGAGGGAAGTCATTTCAGAGAGCGAGAAATGTTTACCTAATAACGAATAAGTTGTGAGTTTTCTTCCGAATCCATGCAAGTGTGACATTTTCCGGTTACATTCCAACACCATATATTTCCTCAGAAAAGTTTAATTTAGCTTCTTGTAAAACAGCATTAGCTACACTCTTCACGTAACATATGGCTGGGGTATGCAGGTATGGATTTCAGTCGAGACTTCATGCTCCATATGCGGGTGGGGTACGTTGAAAGGGTAACAAGCTTAACTGAATTGCATTAAAGTTACGGCAACACGTGACAAATGAACTAGCAAATCCCTCCTTTTCTGTGAGCTTACATTTGAAGGAGTTCACTAGTTTATTTCACTACCTCAGTTGACCTAAAATACCTAGTTATGTTATTAGGCTCTTATTCTCAACTGTTTAGGACTAGAAAAAGAAGCAACACGAGGATTGCGCGCAGTCAAGTTCAATCATAAAATACGTTCGAATATTAAATTTCTTAAAATTTTGTAACGGAAGTTTCTTCCGATTTATTCAGGCATTAAGTTTGCGATAAAAATCGATTTTAAAACCTGTGCGAGCATGAACAGAAACTCAAAATAAAAATAATTTTCCAGCTCATGTCTATTTTTATTACATGTCTATTTTTATTTTATTATTTCATGTCTATTATTTATTCTTTATGATATAAGCATGTCAGTAGCTTTGTACATTTTTTATTCCGATTATGTTTATGTTCACAAGATGGAACTAACAGAAACGATAATTTATTATTCGTATCTTTTTAATGCTGACAAATATTAATCAAGTTTAATTCTCTCATTTCAAGCAGATCATAAAAAATAAAATAAACATTAGCGTTTTCATCACAATGATCTTTAACTCATCAGAAGGGCCTTCACAAGTCCTAGCATCCGTTCAAAATCTGACTTCGCAATACACGAACAAGAACAGCTTATATCAAACGACAAAACTATAATTCGGCAAAAACTTTCTGGAAAACATCCAGAAAAGTTCAAACTGAAATTTTGTACTTGCTTAACCACTCTTGAAGACCTAGTAAAAAAAACTCCACATGGCAAAATTAAGCCTCAAGTTTGGTGTGCATAGTTAAGGTCTTGCCGGTATTGCGTCATAAATCTACGGGGCGACTCGCCCTGGCTGGTGATGGTAAACATTCGCTAACAAATGGCCCCACTCAGTGCGAGCGTTTCGTAATACATCATGGCGGCCTCTTGATTTGGCGGGATTTCCTCAAGAGAAGGTGCTGCATTCTCACTAAAATTGCCCTACCTACAGGCGCACACCAAAATTAATGTCCTCCAACTTGGAAATTTCTTCGAGAATCTAAAAATATGGGTAAAACTGATGCGACGTTTAACCTTCTTTCAATGCATGCTGGAAGATGGGAAAGTTGGTGTCTGGTTTTCGAGTGTGAACATCTTAATCTGAACTCAACACTCTTGTAAGTTTTCCAAGTTATGGCGTGCACTGTTGTAAAATTTAATTAGGTTAAAGTGTGAAGAAACTCGACAACAGTACGATACTTATTTCTGTCGGTACCATAATTATTAAAGTTATGGCCACAAAGAAAACAATTCGAGGCCCTCGGCATAAATAAAGTTATCATGATAACATTAATTTATTTATAAATTGAAAGGCCGAAAAGTTTTAGTCATAGGCAAAATCTGCTGGGAACGTATCTTGAAATAAAAATACCTCGAAAAGAGAATATGAACAAGAACAACGATACAGAAACGAAAAATAACAAAACTTTGATATCAAACCAAGAATGGGCCAAACGGCTCGTTCCAGTTGCCTTTTTCTATTCTATTCTAACATACGTGCAGAGGATGAACAAGTTTGTCACTTCCATGAAATACGAAAAAGAAAGTGGGACTTTGAAAGATAAACTTCAATGATGAACTGAAGTGTACAAGTATATAAAAAAATCATGGTGCACTACAATATTATAATTGACTACTAACGTAAAATCTGGGTTGTTGATGAACACAGTTGACATGACTGAATTAAAGAATCGAAATGCTAAAAACTAGGCAATGATGCGTCCACGTGCAAATAAATATAGATTCAATTTTTGTGCATTGGAATTTTTTTAGATGCAACAGTTTCTTTCCCAGACTGAAAGCATTCTATTAAGCGGTATTTTATCAAATTTATACATTATATGAAAGAAGTAGTTTTCTCCCGATGTGATTTATTGCTTCTTGAGCTTCAAACATTTATTATGATATTGAACGGCGTTTTTACAAATTACGAGAATTATCTATCTAAATGTGAACCAGCAGCGCCGCACAAAGATGGTCTTAGGAATTTGTAAACAGGGGAAAATTCTACGAGCAAAATACTGGATTTACTTTATTAGAATTTTTTCACCGCTCTAAAAGCATTGAAGAATTTTAAGATACCTGAAATATTCTGTAAAATAGTGATATCACAGTTCTGTAAAATAAATTCGACTAAAATTCAATGCAGACGAACATATTTCAACTAAATGGCCATCAAGTTAATTCTAATGTCAATAGAGTGAACCAGTGCAATAAAATGCAGCTTGTCACTTCTTTCAAACTGCGTCGACGAGTCGTATTTTTCTGTTGAACTTTGTTTCATATGGTTGAGTTACACTTTATTAGCGAAAAAAATCATAATATTTTTTATATAGTTTGAGTTTTGTAACATTTGGGTCCAGTCAAAAATTTGCGAAGACATATTCTAAGAAGTAATTGGTCAAGCATGATAATTTATTTTACGATATAATTGTTGATATAAAGATATACTGTATTTGGAACCATGCGAAAGTTAGCCTCTCAGGGACAATTATCGATATTTGGGGGTTTTCGCCATGATTGTCATGCAAATTGCGCTTAAATCTGATACATTCAACGGGAGGGATACACTAATAGAAAAAATAATTAAGACTTTCAAGTTTAAATTCTAATTTTTACTGAAGTTTCTAGCTAGGATTTGCCTGAAATCTACTAAACTATTAGGAAACTGGTCACTACAAATAACAGTCTCGTGATACATGTAGAATATTAACACACTAAGTTGACAGCTACCCGATTGAAGTGATACAACAAAACGTTCCGAGACTTCCCTGCGCAAGTGGAAGTCAGAACTGTAGTTAGAACGCTGCACACTCTCACAAAAGCACCTCACTTAGCGGGTCCCTTCTATCGATCGCTCGTTGCATTCGCTGCATCTTGGAAAGAAGCTCACCGTGTAAATAAGTCCGCGGGAACCGCACGTTGCATTTCATTTGCACTCAAGGTCTCTTTTTATCATCGCAAATGAGGGATTTTAATGAGGAGTGGTAATTTTAAAGCATATTTGCTCATCAAAAGAACAAAAAATAATACAAATAACTATTTCCCCTTAAATGAACACGATAATTGGGGAAAGATATAATCATTGAGAATGACTTTCCTTAGGGTTATGGAGTTGAAAAAAATATCTGTCGACCAACATCAATAACAATCATTTACTATAAGAAAATGAAGTGCACATGAAACAGATTATTCGTAATTAAACTTCTTACTCAATAGTTGCCGATGATTTTGTTTGTAGTATTTCTTCAAGGCAAAATAATGGTCAAATCAACACTAGAGTTTTGGTCATAAACAATGACGGTAAAGGCAGATGTATGTGTATAGCAGCACTAAACAGCTAGAAACATGAAGTCATGTGTGAGGATTAAATTAAATTCACATTGTGATACTAATTGAAATATTTATAAGCATGAACTTGAATATGTAATGGGTAATTCTCTCTGAATTCATAGGTTTAGTGACAGGATTGTATACCGTTCTAAATCATAGATTTACATCACAAGTCCAATATACCTGATAAATTCTCACCGAAATCAAACAATGTACTTTTCTAAAGTTCACATACATATCTTGATAAGAAATTCACTTTATTAACACTGCTAACTAAGGATTAGTAGTCGTAGCGTAGTACTACAATGATTTGAAACATATATAAGAAATTTAGTTTTCTGATAGAATTCTAGTGGATCCGTCTTATTAAGAAAACATTCATTTTTTATTACGGATGCCTTATTAATTACTTCCTGCAAAAATCAATTTCTTTATTAAGATTTAATTCATTTGGAAATGACTTGATACCATTAGAAGAATGATTATTTTTCAGTTATAGAGTCAATAGTTATCCTTTATAGTATATTGAATGAGTTTATCAGGGTGATTAGCAAGTTAGAAGTTTTTAAACAGATTTGGACAGTTAACAGAACATCTGGTGTGATCATATACATATATCTTGTGTACATTCTCATAAATTTATTCAGATTACGGAAAATTCACAACGATGGAATTCATTGTTTATTTAACATGGTTATGAGATTCAGGTGAGATTTTATCCGAATCATAATTGAAAATTGCTCTGGGGAAAGACTCCGTGAACTATTTTTTTTAATTAGTCTATCTGATGACTTCTAAGCTTATTTCTGCTGAGTAAAAATAAAAATAAAAATGAAACATGAGTTCATATATTCAAATCTCATGTAGCATAGTGACTTAGTTGGGGGCAAAATGAAACTTCACTCTATGAAACTAATATGAACTTTGTAATTAGTTAAAAATAATTTGCCTATTTGTAGTAGTATATTGGTTTGAAATAAATAATTTACAAGAACTTCTACAATTATCATCGTAATTTTTTGCATTCCATTAACTTCCACCTGCTTTTATGCTAAACAAACGTACCACAAGCCAGTAATATTTTCCTTCTTGAATATACTTTAACAATGATCTTCTACTGTAATGATACATTGATCTTGGTAAATATTTTTAAGACTAGATTCAAAAACGACTAAATTATGATATTAGGAGTCAGTAGTATTAAATTCGTGATCGTAATTCCTCCAATCTCATTTGTGGCATATTTAGCTGCTGATAGTCAAGCCCTACTGAGTTTCTTTACAAACTTTCAAGGTGATTATCTTCAGAACTATTTATCAGAACACTATTGAACTGCTGTAATCAGTAAAAACGGAGTTTCAGATGACTGTAATCGAGTCAACGTTTTACAGAGCATGGCACTTAGAGTGGGCTGAATTTCACAGTGACCATCATTTAGGAATCATTAGGTGCAAGTCCAATAGTGTGATTGAATGTCATGTTAAGGCATTTCTCTTCGAATTAGCGAAGAAAAACTTAGGCTCAGCTGCAGTGATTGAAAGTGCCTTCCACGAGCTCAATCTGTCCAAAGAATTTCCATTTGGCCTGAAATTATCGACAGAAGAATTTCTTTGGAGTTTCAGGCTTTTGGGAAGGGCTGAGTGCTCTCCAATTTCCTTTCAGGCGAGCACGCTGCCGGAGTGCAAAGAGTGCCAGAGGAGACAAGTTTCCCAGTTTCCCTTCACAATTTCGTCGCAAGAATATAAGGCTTGGGCGGGTGAGTAGTCCCCGAAGCTACTTACAAATGCGCATCCATTTGTAGCAGCAGCGCCACTATTCTCTCCGTTCCATAATAATATTCCATCAAAGTCATCGAAAGTGAATTCAAAACTCCTTGGGCTCGGAAAGGAAATGAGAGAAGCACAAAAAACGAACGCGATATTTTCGTTGGAAGAAGACTTGTACCTCTGGCAAGAGCAAGTAACGGATTTTCAGTTCAAAATGCAGGCTCCACCCTCGAGCTCGAAGTGAGGGTTGGCCATCCAAGCGCTCCGCCTTCGTCAAGAAGTTTTTCTTACTCGACGAATGATCTTAAAACCTCCCTCTTTCGCCGTGCAGAATATAAAGCTGCCCTCTTGGAACCGAGATGACGGCTCCTTTTAAAAACAACTCTTCCCTCGCTCACTCACCCCCAAACTGAGGGTTCGAGCAGTAACCCCATCTCTCTCCCGCCTCCCGCTCCAGGCTTGCCAACCTGTCCCCAAGGAAGAGACAAATAGCAAGGGGGGAAGAGCAAGAACAAATAACATGGGAAAGAAATAGAAGCTTCCAACCAAGGCAACTGAATGAGAATGCACCACGCTTTTCATTTTGTGAGCTGCTCTCCCGAATACAAGGAACTCTTAATGATTTCCCTTATTAAGAACTTTTCAGAATCCAAATGGAAATTGCATATCATCAGTAACCTCGTCGCGTAAATCATTTGCTGAACAATTTTGCGAGGGAATTGAAGTAACTGACAGGGAGCATTTTTTATCCAAGAGAACTTTTGAGACAAGTACGTCGAAAGCAGTGCAGCTTATTAATTGCAATTTAGGTTAATTAATATATTGCCTTCACGCTCGGTGAGCTCTAGCCTGATAACAGCTGTGGAAAATTGGCTGAGCAAAATAGGAGCTCCGCTGAACTTGTGAAATAAAGGAAATCTTCCTCAACTTCGTAATTTTTACTCGCCTGCGATGCGAATAAACTTACGCTCGTCCTTTCGAGTGAGCGCACAAAGGCACAACAGTTCTCTGAACTTTACAAAAAATCCCCTGAAAATTATTTACATTTGAATAACGAAGTAAATCGGCATGAGTTAGTCAAGAGAGCGTTACACTTTTATATATGAAGCGAGTACGAATAGGAACTGCCGTATCTACAACCCATTTTATAGATGTTTTATATGACACAACTTTGCAATAATACTTGCCATAGGTCTTGCAGTCGTTTACATATCATTAAATTTTTCATTAGAACTTTAAATTTTAGATATTTTCGGTCGTGAGTTGAAACAAATGTGATTATGTAAGTCAATCTGGAGTGCAAGAAATCTCAAAGGTATAAGACATACGAGGTAGATGAGAGCATCACCGCACGCGTCTACCACAAAAGAAGATTGAGGAAAAGCGAAGTGAACGCCTAGTTTTGTACGAGGCATAAAAAATCAATTTTTTATGTTATGTGCAGAGGTGCCATTCTGGGCTCATGAATTCATATTACGAATTCTGTACTCCTATGAACCACACAGAGTTGCGTCGTTGTACCTAAACGAAGAATAATTTTCTAGACGGTCTCTTGACGAAAACTGCTGACAATTTTTTAGATGTGCACATGGGTAAGTTTTATATTTAAACTTGATCGACGAATGCGTAAATGACTTTTCGATCGACTGAAATTATCCATAGAAACTGAAAATAAATATTTCCAAGGTTGGAGTAGTTTTGAGTAGAGTCGGGTTCATGGTAAAAATGATGATTCAAGCGTAGGACTGATGCTATTACCAGTAGTTAACTTGAAGTATTAAAATTTCCAAACAAAAACCGTTTGTCCAAAATTCTACGGAGTACACTATCCACATTTAAGTAACATGCACTCTCCGTTTTCTTTCTTCTTTTCTCATTTGCTCCAGGAATAACTACATTATTTAAGCCAAAAAAGCATGAAAGCTACAGTTTATCTTCAAAAATTTAGAGCTGAAGTATTTAATTGTGAGAGAAGGCATGCTTAATTTGCTCAAACGATAAAATTAAAAAGCAATATATGACTAGGCAATTAAGTTTGCAAGAAAATATTGCTAAATCTAACCAATTGTTGCCAAAGTCAAGCTACGTTACAATTATACAGATTTTTAGAGAAGACGTTAACGAAAGGTAATGTACGTTGATATTAATGGCTCCATAAGCTACGACACCTCAACACTATCTCACATTAATTTTTTGATTGCCAAGTATAAAGTTGTTAATAAAGTCTACTTAGGTCTTTACTTATCAACATGACTCCATAAACACTTAGGCTCAGTTGGAATGAGGGCAGGAATTGAATAAATATTATTACCGCATTTTGTGGGTGATACGATATAATATTATGTTCTCCTGCGTCGTACAGAGCCAAGAAAGGTAACGGTGGAACGAAAGTCAGTAATTTTTTCAATTCGTTTCGTCAAGTTTGTCAAGGCATCCAATATAAATCCCAGAGTCGAATAAATATCAGAGTACGGTAAGTCAAAGAGGTTAGTTGCTGTGGGTTCCAGTGCAAGAAAAGTCGTTCCTATATTGTCGTTCGGAACTGCTGCCTGTAAATTTTTGCATGAAATTGTGACAGACGATCTTCTTGTGATTAAAAGTCGATGTTGGTCTGTTCCCAAATTTTAACAAGACAACTCGATACTTAAATATTTATTGGTTCTTTAACTTAATCAAGATTATTAAGTTGACATTGATGCATTCATATAAATCACAATTTGAAACTGGATATCATCCCGTAATTTGATATTAACGACACGAAGCCTGAACTCTCCTGAGGAAAACTATCAAAATGTCCCAGTCATGCTTGGTCGACTGGTGAGCGAATCTGCTTGCGAGCGGAAAGACCCGGGTTCGAATCCCGCTGCCGACATGGTTGACGCGGCTAGAAATACGGCATGGGACTTGGGTAAACAACCGAATAATTATCGAAGTAATTATCCGACCCAAGAATGGGCCCGAAGGTTCGTTCCTATAGCCTCATTCTATTCTATTCTATTCTATACCCAAATGCATTGAGTACGTGCTGGTGGTATAAATCAACGCAGTAACGCTAGGTCAACCTATCGGCTTAGTATGCACGGATTCACGCTCTGATCAAGACTACCTTCGCTCCGGACACTTTTCCCTCAATGCCCCGGAGCAATTGTGCGGGCGTAAGCATTTTAAGCCTTGAGCTTTGCTGGAACCTTTAGAATACTTTCTCTGAAATCCTGTGATCGACGAGTCTAATTAACTGGTCTCATGCATTTGATAACTACGTCTTGGTCAGCGAAACGTGGGTACTTCAATTTCGTCGAAGTAGAGACGTCTCTGTTATTTGTGTCGTAATCGAGGCAAGAGTTATGAGATTTATAAACCTGGACGTAGTCTGGTTTGTAAATTCACGACTAAAATGCCAAAAACGTTGCTGGAAATTCTTTTTCAGTTGCAAAATATGAAGACTCGAAGAACATTCAAAGTCATAACAGAAATGGTAACATGGAGGAATATTATCGGTCTATTAATTCATAAAATGCCTGCTCTACTAAGGAATTTAAAAATACCATTAGTGCAGATTTTTACCACCTCTGATATTTCTCTGACAGCTCCTTGCATTCTATCGAGAACGACAAGAATTTATTCAAATGATTTTATGAAGTTTATTTTACCGCATGACGCAATAAGCAACAATTTCCTACATATCTACAACTGCTAAAATAGGATCTGAAGTTTTGAAACGGGGCAACATGAGTAGGACTCTTCTATGAAACCTATTCATTCTTCGGTCTGGGATTAGACAATTTTTATGAAAAACAATGATCAATACATTTACTCAAGTACGTCTTCAGAAGCAACGTCTGGTGTTGACAATTACAGAGCTAAGCGTGAAAGCCAAATTCTGGGTAGACATTTGAAGAATGAAGGAAAACAACAAATATTAGCAAATGAAGAAACGAATAATGTCATTTTTAGCGAGGAACTGTTTATCAGACCTACTATGTGTTGGAAATTCAACAACATTTTTCAAAATTGTTATTAATGGTGAGCCACAAACCAGAGCAATTCGGTTTAGAAAGAATTAAGCAGTCTCAAAAAATGAAAAATTAGCCAAATAATGTTATGTTCCTTAGTTTGTGTGTTCATGATGCTTGAAAAATGTATTCCAAAAACTTTTTTGGCATTTTTAAATTCAATAGCTAAAGTCCTGTCTTTTTCATGGCCGGTAGATTTGTTATTTACGTCAATTTGTGATTCTTTCATGCATCCATGTCGCAAACATGAAAAATTAGGATTGTTTGCATCAATACTCGTATTCAGGTCCGCGTAGCACCGGCTACCTCCTAAAGTCTAGACGAAAAGGAAAGAAAAGAAAAGAAAGGAAGAGATACACAAATCTAAAAATAGTGAATCCACAATTACACGAAATGAGCGTGGTGAGCTCTGCGGCTGGTAAATGCATCGGGTTAATTTTAATTTATTATAAAGCGATGTATTGAGGAAGACATGAAGAGTGAATCGACGACAGCCACAATAGGGCGCAGCAAGCTCCTCGCGCGTAGATTAGGTTAATTCCTAGTAATGATCCTTCCATTTATTGGGGACTTTTATACTCCTATCTTCATATCCAGTGCCATCTTAACGTTAGCTCAGTTACTCCATGACTCATCACTACACTGTAATTGTGACCGTAAAGTATACAGAAAAGTAATTATTTCAGCTCTTCCAACGTGGGATGTTATGTAACGTAATTTTTCAATGTATTTCGTTGGTATAGGATTTCCTATATTCTTCTGAGGGATTTGAAAAGGAATTGTGTCCTGATACATTACGTTAAATCACCTTCGTATCATTTTTAGGATAAATTACTATCACTGTCAAGTATCCCCCGATAATCAATCCAAAATATTTCTCTATATTTTCTGTGCGTTCGAATCCGATTTCTTCATCATTAGAATTCGTGAACAAATTTTAAGAGACTGCGTAGCCAAAATTTATCTTCAGTTTACGTACCCCGATTTAAATTGATTATGAAGACATGCTTAAGACTCGTGGCAGATTTGACTAAATTGGAACTCTTGTTGACGAAAGTTTATTCACTACCTGAAGTAATGCCTATAATTCTAAAATGAAGTCATCGAAAATAGAAAAAATCTATAGAGAGAAAATTTAAATTTTAGTTTATTTGCGTTTCAGAAGTACTTCCAAGTATCCATCAGTTCAGGAACATTTTCGCTTAACTTCAAGGCAAATAGTCTGTGCTTAACAATTCTCAACACGTGAATTTATTTGAAACAGTAAAGCTTCCACAATTTCTCGTCTCATTTTGGCGGCATCATCGCACAAAGCACGCCGCTGCAAATAGTTTTAGTGCTCAAATTGCACAAACACTGGAGTTGATCGTATTCAAGACCCAATACTGATCGAAGAAAGTGTTTACGAATGATTGATATTCATTGAACCACAATCATTTCCTTTCTTGTTCTTCGACGATGTTTATTCTGGGAATAAATGTTCGACTATCTACAACGCTGTAATTGCTAGGATAATCGTACATGGAGTGTCTACAGGAGTACCTCTAAGTATTTTAGCAGAATTTTTTGAGCCTATACGTTTCAATTGATGCGCGAAAATTCCATTGAACATTGAATGCAAATAGCTAACCATTGATTTTAAATGTATGCCCATGAAACTGGGTAGACCATTATGTATCTCTACCTGTATTTCGGTCTTCCAGTGTACAGTGTTTCTTTAAAGGTTTTGCGTTTATTTAAATATCAGAAAACCGAAACCTTTATCATGAGCAGAGTACTCAACGCGTCACATCTGAAAGCCGGAAACACATTCTTACAATTCATTCTTACAATTCACCAAAGCGATGCTAAAGGGGAACGTAAGAATTGAATTATGGCCAAGCTTAAGCATCTGCTTCTTCAACTCTTACTTCGTAAATATTTCAGATTAAAATCGAAAAGGTTTACTGTAACTGGAATTAACCATACGCTATTCTGTGTAATTACTGTACACTGAATAGTGTATGCTTAATTCCAGGTTCTAAATTTCTTCTAATCAATTGAAGGGGATGTCAAATTAAACTTTTGCTTACACCACTTTTCATACCTAAATTAAAATTAAAAATCCACAAATAGTTCCTGTCCAGGGCTTTTTAATAGCAAGTTAAAAGAAAATCGTTTCTGTTGTTTTGCTGAGAGCTTGAAACAAACTGTAATTTGCAGCTGCATTCATCACTATGTCTCATAAAATGAATTTGAAAATAATGTCCCTGAATGCCATGGATGAGCCTCAATTTACACGTTGCTTCCGTTGCGCGATTGCCTGGCCGGTGTAAATCTTCACTTTGTACATATTATTACTAGAAGGCACTGTAAAATTTACAGAACCTAACCTAAGTGGCCCAACGTGTTAAAGCATGTTTTGAGGTTGAAGACTAGAGTGTCTCAAATTACATTGTGAGAAAAGTGTCAGTGAAGCCAGTGTTACGTGCATGCATGGTTTCTATTCAACTCATATGCTGTTCTTCAAAGTTTGCTTAACACGTTGACTCCGAAGTGGTACGTATGTGTACCACTTAGGTTAGGTTCTGTAATTTTTTCAGATCCTTCTAGTGACTATGCGTACAAAGTGAAGTTTTACACCAATCAGGCAATCGGAGTCAACGTGTTAATTCAAAACTAAACTATAGGAACAGTTAAGCAGGAGAATTCATCTACAAACGATATCGTACCCTTTTTCATCAAAATGTTTTTTTCATTGAACTGAATTTTCCATAGGGGGAAGTTTTTCAAAGTCATTTTCTGACAAACGTCAATATTTTATTCGGAGACTCTAAATTTTGAAAACATGTATAATTTTATACCGAAGTAAATTTTTTATTAAACACTCAGCAATCGATGGACGTACCTTCGAACAAACGCCTCAAAAACTACGCCATCGTTAAATAAAGATAATTTGTGCTCGATTATTGCCCTCAAACTCGCACAGTAATTGAAGCGTAAGAATTTGTAACTATCAGAGATAGTACAAGTGATATAATTATTCTTTCTATGAGAAAGTACAACTGATAGAACTATCACTTCTAACTATCATAGATAGTACAAGTGATATAATTATTCTTTCTATCAGACAGTACAAGTGATAGAACTATCACTTCTAACTATTATAGATAGTACAAGTGATATAATTATTCTTTCTATCAGACAGTACAAGTGATAGAACTATCACTTCTAACTATCATAGATAGTACAAGTAACATAACATTCATAACCACCATCGATAGTATAAGTGATATAACTATAATTTGTAACTATCATACATAGTCCAAGTGATACCATAACTATCACTTGAAATTAACTACTGCTGTGACTTATACAGCATGTTGCATATGCAGCGAAGCAGTGACTTGCACAAATATGAGTTACAAAATTTATCAACAAATTTCCTCTGAATAGAAATTTCAGCACAAAATTGGACTACTTAAAATATTATTCAAGTGTTTATTTCATGTAAAAAGTTGACGGCAAGTCACAGAAGTCTCCAAAATTCATCTTGTTCGACTCAAAGTTTTCGATTCAATTTCCGAGAAATTTTCTTTGTATCCTCAAAGCATCGCCAATGTTATTCCAGTACTCATCTTGTTTTCCACGGCATAATTCCCCACAAACTTCCATATGTCCTCAGTGCAACCAGCAACATCTCCACTAATAGCCTTGCCACTAATATTCTTAGGAATATTTTCGGGTACTTCCAAGGGATGAATTAGGCCGGGGGCTCCTCACATGTGCGTTGCAGCACGGGGAAAATGCAGCACGCAGCGAATGCAGCACGCAGAGAAGAGCGGCACGCGCAGCATGCAGCACGCGCAGCATGCAGCACGCGCAGCATGCAGCACGCGCAGCATGCAGCACGCGCAGCATGCAGCACGTGCAGCATGCAGCACGTGCAGCATGCAGCACGTGCAGCATGCAGCACGTGCAGCACGCAGCACGTGCAGCATGCAGCACGTGCAGCACGCACCAAATGCAGCACGCACCAAATGCAGCACGCACCGAATGCAGCACGCACCGAATGCAGCACGCACCGAATGCAGCACGTGCAGCATGCAGCACGTGCAGCATGCAGCACGTGGTATGCAGCACGTGGTATGCAGCAC
>VCRD01003351.1:0-12221 GCA_006783055.1 Trinorchestia longiramus | reverse complement strand
TATAAAGCTGCGCAGGCTGTGCCTCTTTTAATGACCACGCCAGGCCTAGTAGGCTTTTTGGCACAGCTGCAGCTTTCCTCAAACTTGCTTGACTGCTCTACCTGCAATTCAATAGACCGTTTCTGCCGAATATTGATTTCCAGGAACATTCGGTACCTGGCAAAGCACGCTTGCACCTGGGCTCCACGATTAGGAGTTATCCAAATGTTCGAAATTTTGCGAAAAAAGTGGCTTTGATCTCTTTTGAAAAATGTGTATTTTAAAAAAAACACGTATCTGCTTGCGTAGTACCATTGAAACGAATATTGATTGAAAAGCATGACAAAATTAGAATTGAAGGTGAACTGTACATATAGTTCAAATCTGGTATACCGATGGCTTGAACGCATCTCCACTTAGAAGCTTTCGAAAAAAATGCACTGTAAGAAATTATTTATTTGTGAGATTCATGAGTAATCGTTAAGCACATATCTTTGCACACCATTAACTAAAATTGTTTGCGTATTTTTTGCAAAAAAATATTCGTCTAACATCTCCATTGAGCATTTGAAAGATGACAAAGTAATGAAAGAAAAACGGGCTCGTTGTAGGGCTTCATGTGCACAGGCAAGTATCCTGCTATGTTCTCTTAACGCGTAAATTTCTAGCCAAAATTCGTGAAGAATTTGAAACGATATTCAAATCTCAACCATTTTGCATGCGTTCGCAAGGGCCATTTTTTCTTTAAGATTCAATAAGCCCACGTGACCGATTGATAACCCGTAACGTCTTCGATTGTCTAAAATCTGAAGCAAATTTCCGACCAATTTTCTTGTTATACGAAGCTTTAATATAAACTATATTTATATTCGACAAATATAAGTATAGTTACTAGGCAAGTTTGACGAGATCAAGATTTTTACTCAAGAAATTAAGATTTCATGTCTGAAAAGCACATGTATCGGAGGATTTTTAAGCGTATATCATATATATAAAGTAGAAAATTTTGGTACGATAAGAGAGAACCAAGAGAATTTTCTGGCTGATTTACTCCATACTCTCAGCTCTCAACTTGTAGCGGGTCAAATAAACATGTAGTTCACCATTCGAGATGCGAGGTATGATCTGCACAACCAAAAAAGGCAGACTTCTTTATTACTGATTATGCTCTAAATTTCAGAACCAAGTGATCCATAGAGAAATAGGAGAGCAAGGCCATTGATCTAAATAACAGTGAGGGAAAATTGAATTCAACTTGCTAGCAAAGAACTATGATATCATAAGAGAAATATGAAGTACATGTCTGATATTCACCAGTAAATATAATTGAATACTTAGTCCATTTGTATCGTGCAATATGTAACGAAGTTTTGATCAACACGACGCCTCTTTTTCTCAAATTCTTGCATTGTATCTGCATTTTAAAACATTGCTCGTAGCTCTTCCAACAGTAGATAACAGAATGCACACTACAGTATGTTAGTTAACACATTTTTATGTTCGTAATGCATTACTTTTTCATATGAACTCCAGATTATCACACGTACATGCTCTGGTGGTAAGCTCTATAATAAAAATACCTACTCAGTATTATTCAGAGCACATTCAGCCCTATGTTTAAGCCCTGTTCTCATTCAATAGATCATTTCTGTATGCAGAGGCATATCAAAAGGACTGTCGCTATCAAAAGGGCTGTCGTTATCTCAAGGTCCAGCGGGGGCTGCGGTGGTTTTAACTGTGCAGATTCATGGAAAAACACCACGGAAAACAGCTTTATGATCAAATTTATATGTATTTGATCATTCACAAGAAATTTCAATCGTAATTTGAGCAAGGTTTGTTACAAAAACTATGAATCATCGTTTCTATACCTAATTTTACTTGCATGCAAATAAATTATCTTTACAATGCAGGGTTTGATGTGCATTCAACTATATTGTAGAAAAGTAAAATATTTTTAACTGATTGATGGAAGTCTATAATCTAAATAGTTCTTGGTCCAATCAATTCAGTTCTTAACTCATACTCGTCGTATTTTGTGCTTGCCGCATTATTCCTTTCTGAGCGCAGTCTATTCATTTCTAACCGTAATTTTTAATCAGTTTAAATGCAGTCTATTCAATTTAAATGCAATCTATTCAATTTAAATGCAATCTATTCAGTTTAAAATGCAATCTGTTCGGTTTTTGATAAGTTACTCATTGAAAACTGAAAGACTCGGGCAAATCAGCGTAGAAGCGTGGTGTAAGAAATGATGTTTTCATTTTCGCTATTTTTGCGCGTAATAAACCAGGAATAGGCACAAAAAATGATTTACATATGTACATTCGATATTTTTGATACATCGATGTAAAAGTAACATTCCAAAAACCACGAATTTTTCCAGACCACAGTTAAAATGAAAATGTACGACAAACCAGACAAAATCGTTTAGCATGCCTTGAAACGACTGCTTTGAAATACAATGTGTAGGTGAAATTCCACCAATAATTAACAGTGCAACCAAAGCAATACAATATTTGAAATTTTTACATTCTAAAATGACATTATTTGAAACTAAACCAATCAAAATGAAAACATTTGGGAGCCAGTAAACACGAACTCAGTCTCCAAAGACTGCACATCGTCGTGCGCGTTCGCATCGAGCCGGAGAACCACCAGCAAATATTAAAGCTCTCCTCATTTCGCAGACGATAATTTCCGCATCATTTTCGTTTTAATTGCGTAGTTTTACGATGCGAGTTGAGTTATTAGCGTGCAGTGTCGGCCCATTAAAGGCTTTTATTCTGAAGTCTTTACGAGTGCTGCCAGCGTCCTGTAGAGCAGTTACACCGCTTTCTAACTGCTCGTGCTCTGTGTGACTCGCCATACTGCTGCAGTTCTTGCTTTTTTTCTCAGTTTTATGCCACAGTTTCCCAGTTTTACTGCATCCGCTTCAGCGTCAGTCTATAGCGCCATTACTACTTTGTTTTCTCAATGAGAGAAAGTTCATCTGATTCGCATGTATGTAACAGGGAATGCTTAAATTCAAGTGTTTCAGCTTGTGTTAGTTCTAAATTCTATCAACAGGTGTCATAAAAAGAAGCAATTGATAAGATGAGAGAAAATTATCAATTTCCAGCGAAGAAAGTAGACGTAAATGAACAAATGAATACATTTCTATAGGCGTTAGATTTCGCCTGGATTTTAGTTCCACTATATCTACAAGCTTCAGCACAGTGCTGTTGAACGCTAACCAGTTCTCGAATTAAATTGTGTTTTAACGTTATGCGTAAATCCAATCAATTCCTTAGGTGTAAATCCAATCAATTCCTTAGGTGTAAATCCAATCATTTCCTTGGATGTAAATCTAATCAATTCCTAGTGTGTAAATTTGATCAAATGCTACGATGTAAATTCAGTCAATTTCTCCGGCGTAAATTCAATCAATTACTTTGGGTGTAAATACGATCAATTACTTTGGGTGTGAATCCAATCAATTCCTTGGGTGTGAATCCAATCAATTCCTTGGGTGTGAATCCAATCAATTCCTTGGGTGTGAATCCAATCAATTCCTTGGGTGTGAATCCAATCGATTCCTGGGGTTTAAATCCAATCAATTCCCAAACTAGGTGTAAAAGCTAACTTGGTGTCCAGTATTCTACATTACTGTACGATTATTATATAGCTTCACGTCACCTCCATCTGAGCCTCAGCAAAGGAAAACCCAGCACGTTTTGCTCATTCTAAGTTTTTAAACGAGCACAATAATCTTTTTAAAGAACATTCGAAACACCTATACCAGCCATCACTGACACGGGATTAAACAAAAAACTTAGAGCACTGAAAATTATACAAGTATTCTAGTTTTAGACAAAATTCTTACGTCATCATGCAAATATGCTCTAATTTTTGGTACAATATCGTTGCCGGTCTACTTTTGTTGCTGGTACATCTCCATTGTCCGTACGCCACCGTTGCCGGTACGCCGCAGGTACATGTTCTGCCAGCAGAATTTTTATCGCGCCATTTCATTTTCATCAAAATTATTTCAAAGGCAATTGAAGGTATTCTTTGGACCTCTAGTTGCTTTTGGGCAACATGGACAATAATGACCAAAGTGTGTCGAAGAATTCATTATTCTAAACGAATACAACAGTATTGATAACATTCAGTGGGCTTACGTGATCTACATAAATCATAGCCTCTAATTCATCAGGCACGAAAAAATTAAATCAAGTAAAATTAGAGGAATAATCTTAGAATGGGGAGGAAAATAAAGGTGATGGCGTACTGGAGGTGGGTACACATAGATAATGTGAATACTTATCAGGGAAAGAAGAAAAAGTTTTTTAATGAAATACATCATAAAAATCCTGTAAAAGATTATGGTCCACATCGAGTTAAGAACCAAGTTACTGAGTTTAAGGACCAACAAATGATGGGAAAAATCCGGAAGAAATGGAAAAAACAGGGCTAAGAAAAACAACTCATCAATGTAAAATAGCGTGTACTTAAGAGCCAAGATCGATTTAAAATTAAGGGATTAAGATGAACTCATAAGCGAGGCAAGTATACTGTAGAGAAGGGAAAACAGCTGGATTATCATGACAACGACTGAAGGATGAACTGACAGCAAAAAGGCTGATGGTAGAACTTTTAACTCTAATTTAAACTAATGTTAGGCTGGAGATAACACTGATTGAACAGAAATTCTAGCATAAACAAAACAAACGAGTGAGCCGGAAGAGTGGGCGGGGAAGAGTGTGAGAGACTGCGGGTGCGAGTGGGTATAAAAACACACTCCATGTTTGTGAAGGCCTCAACGTTTTCTGCGTGTCGCTGAGAGAGGCAGAGCTTGTTTGTTGGCTCGTCTGCCTTTAAATTAGCGACTAAATAAACAGTGGAGAGTTTTTAGTGCCGACAGAGATGCTTCTAAAGCAAGTTTATATGACAAAGGCGTGTTAGCTTTGCACTCGCGAGCTCCCGCAAAAATGAAGCCTCGTGAACAAGTGTCGTTGTTTTTTTCAGCAATCCATTCTCTTGTTTATTGCGGATTTTACCGACGATTGTACATGAGCGGGCGCTGACGGACGTTGTGAAATGCTTAGTTGGAATTTGTCACTTTCATAAAAATTAAATCTGTAGAAGAACATATCATTGTACTGAATGCAGCAACATAACTTTTTTTTTAAAGCAAAGCGCTTTGAAAAGAGGAAGCTCTGTTGCCGCACTCTGTATATTTATACTTGTGGAGAATAGGGAGTCGGGCGGATTAATTTCAGTTATTTGAAATAAACTGATTATAATTGTTTAATCGATGAGGATATGAGCAAAAATTCCAGAAAACTCATGGCAAAGGTTATGAACATGGTCCACGTGCCAGAAAATAAAAACGAGAAAAAGTGTTTTCTTGAAAAACTTCCGGAAAATTTGCTCAAGCGCAGAGTACCATTGATCGTTAATTTTTGTAAAAAGTTAGCCATTGTTGGGAATTCGTTAGATTGAACTAAAATGCAACATTAGAAATAATGTAAAATTTGACCATTATATAGAAACAAGTTTATTGTGCCTGAATAGACATTAAATCATTTTTTCTCAGAATTCGTCAAACTACACTCAATTTACGAATGATCGTTATTACAAACGTAAGAAATTTCTTGTCATGAGCCGCAAATTTTATAGTGAAATGCCCACCTATGTTAACAGAACCTTTCATTTTTATGACTTGATACGCTTTAAGCCTAATGCAAAATATTAATACCTGTGTTTTCTATATTTTACTGCAACGTAGGGGACGTGCAACTCAGGGAACCAAAAGCTGATTATTTAAGTAAAGCACCGCCCCCTGAAAAAGTAAGCTCGCTCGAACTCGATGCAATCCCTGCATGAGGAGGATTTATTAAAACTCGTCGAAATTAATCCTCCAGCAGATGAGACCAAATCGAGCAGAATATAATGGAACTACAATACAGAACTGCGCAGAATGGAATGGTAGTACAATACAGAACTACACAGAATAGAATGGTCGTACGATACAGAACTGCGCAGAATACAATGATAGTACAATACAGAACTGCGCAGAATATAATGGTCGTATGATACAGAACTGCGTAGAATATAATGGCCGTATAATACAGAACTGCGCAGAATATAATGGTCGTATAATACAGAACTGCGCAGAATATAATGGTTGTATAATACAGAACTGCGCAGAATAAGACGGTTGTACGCAGCAGAACCGCACAAAATATAATGGTTGTGCAATGCAGAACCGTACAGATATACTGGAACAACAATACAGAATCTAATGGAACTATAACGTACTATGAATAGTGTGTCACCAATATAGTAATTTCACCAATATTTTTTTACAACATCAGCAACTTGAGTAAAATTTGATTTTCAAATGTTAAATTTTCATTATCACTCACAGTGATTATTTTTCAGCAATTTCAGTAAAATTTTCAAACTCAATTTAATGTAACTAATTGTCCATCAATTCATTAAATAGATTTTCCAGTTTTACGTTTCAGAAAATTTAAGTTTTTAGGAGGGTCAATATTTGATATACCACGTAGACAACCATATTAGTTTCACCGAGTAACATACTGAATGTTTAATCAGTTTTTAGTTCAATGAAATTAAATCATAAGAAGAGTAGCTAAGGTATAACCCATGGTAGCCCCAGCAACACTGAATTGCTAAGACAACTCTATTAGAAATATTAAGGTCTATCTATTTTCTTATTAAGGTATGAGAAATCGCAATTAAGAATATCATCGAGTCACGTAAGCAGTGTTGGAAACTCACCGTACAAATGAGCGAGCAAAAATATTTCCTTAAAGAAATTTCAAGGGTTTGAGGAGGTCAGGTTTTAGAATTTTGTTGCAATATTGCACCACAGTTGAAAATTTTTTGCAAAGCATCAGAGTTCAGGGAAATTTAAAAGGTCTACGTTTTATTCCGTTCTGCTATCGAATCCAAGTACATAGTGGTACCTCTGGTAGCTCAGGCGAGAGAAATCATGAAATGAATTTTGTAAAAAAGGGGATTACAGTATATTAAAGTAGTGAATACGTCCCATGAAATTTCACAGCCTTAATTGAAATTTGTCTACCCTTACATACATGTATACTCAAAACAATGAAAAAAACTACTATTAAATAAAAAACGTGACTATAGACTTGGAATTTTTGAATTTCAGCAGAACAAAATCCCTGTAAATGATAAAGCATGATTTCTAGAACAACCTCTGAAGTTTGCGGACACTATTTTTGAGAGACTTCATTGCAGCTGCTCAATGGAGCGCGCGCTGTGCGCTGCTGCGCTTGAGGGCCTCAGGTTTAGTCCCTGGCGCGCAGAAGAGATCACTCGTGCGGATCAACACGAAGAACTCTTCTTTCACCCTCACGTATTTTTCGGCGTACCTTTTGCGACGGGATCTAATATTTTGCCGCGAACAATCAAAACTCAATGGAATATGAGAGAAAAGTGCGTCGTTTTCGTTGCGTTTGATCAACGCCAGGCTTCGGACGCAACAGAAATAATTCCATTAAGGCAGATCTCGCCGTTCGGCCTGGAATGTTTTCTTTCCCTTCAGTGCTTATTTTTGGGAAATAAAATGAAGTTCAAATGTACCATGCGTAACGGAAAAATTTATGGGCTTGAAAATTTGTACATTAAATTGTACACAAAAAAATAGAAGTTGCCTTAAGCTAGACATTTTTAAGTGTTACTATTCTCGAACAACACTGAAAAACAGCTGATGAGGAATTAAAGCACTCAACTAAAATCGGAAGTGCGTAACTATTTTGCATGAATCAATATCATACCTACGATAGAAGGATTTTTATAACTAGTTTCTGTTCATATATGGCTGACACTAAAACGAGTTTGCGAGTCGAATCTTCTGAACGTACAATATTTATGTATGATTATACATCGAGGTAAAAGTAGCCACCAGCCTCTCTTTACTTGTACTCAGCCATTTTGGCAATGATAGTAATAATAATAATGTACTGTGCAATAAACTAGGAATATAATAATAATGCTACTTGACGTGCCTATAGAAATAATTAGTTTGTACGGAAACATCTTCAGGCGGAATGTATTACTCCAAACGTATGCATTGTGAGCCAATCCATTGCACTTTTATACACTACGACAATTTGACACAGCTTCCAAATAATGGAAAACTGTAAGCACATCATTATAAAGGTTTAGTTACTGGGTACTACCCAATCTGAATTTTTTCGTCGGTTTACCGGAGATAATCATCGGTTTGCGGTGATAATCATCGTTTATAGTAGGAACTTCCGACGATAGAAATAATACCGGTTATTACCGGTAATTATAGGTATTTCCAGACGATGAAATGTTCACCGACGGTATTGACAGGTCTTTACAGTCTTATTCCTACCGTCATTCCAAGCATAAGGAAAAGACGATAAAAATACAGTCTTTTTCAGATAATAATTACCGGTTTATCGTAAGATATCATCGGTTTATTGTAAGAAAAGGCAATAATTTCCGGTTAATGCTGACAAAAATTAGCGCCGGTCAGACGATAAAATTCGGATTGGGTAATTAGTTTCGGAATTAAAAACACATGCCTGTATTTCACAGTACAAACAACTCCAAGTCGGACCCGCAACGGCTTCATAGTTGTAGAAATATTCAGTAAAATCATAACCTGTACGTCCTCAGAAGCCCTTACACCATTATTGAAACAAGTTATTTACAGCTTTAGGCCTAAATGAGCAGCAGGTCGTCAAGTTTGTTGCGTTCCCCCGAGTTAAACTTCAACACCAGGTCAATATGAATTTCCGTACGCATTCGCAAATTACGCGGAAATTGTCAAAACTGCAGGGTGAGGTTAAGTCACACTTGGGTGTTCCGCGAGGTCTCCGGTGGTCTCCGGATTGATGGATCAGAAAACTCTTCTGTGGGACGTGATCTACGAAAGCTTCCTTCAGTCTTATTTTTATAATAAGAATACATTTATTTTTACCGGCCTTGTACACACTTAACTCATTTGAAAACTAAGTGACACCGAAGGTCACAATTTTGAGTCTCTTGACTGCAATATATTGTAACCAAAACGAACTGCTTTCAAATACACGTATAATTATGGCTGATTTCCTGTCTCGATTGAACAAGTGAATAAGTTGCCCTTACAACCTATTGGCATAACAAATATTTTAGCTTGAGCCGCTAGAGTTGTCATGTACAAGGAGGAATTTCCCCTTCGAACAATATATAATCAGTCACGGCATTATTTTAAAGACTCCTCAAAATTTGTTGTCTTACAGAGTACATTATAGCAAAATGATATTTAAATGGGATGCATACATATGTTTCCATATTTCGGTGGTTATTATTATCGTTTTAGCATGATAGACTTGTGTTTCCATCTAACAGATATTTCCTAAGCTATTAATTGCTGCGCTGGATTGACGCAGTTTATATGAAATCGTGATCGAAATGTGTGCCCTTTGAAAGATTTATTTGTTAAAAGTTGGAAACTTGACTATGGCGCATGTGTAGTTGTTTAGTGTTAGAGAACACCGCCTTATAGTGCGGCTTGCTATTAACAGTACAAGAATAAGATCACTCAGGTCTGGGCGTGAGTATTTCTGTAAGATCCAAAAAACGCAACCCCTCCGAAAGAAAACAATTTTGAAAGGTTTGGAAAACTTTCATTCACGGATATTCGAACATCGGGAATCCATTTTACGACCTTCAAATAGAATGCCAGTACCACAAGAATCGTCCTATCATCCCAAATTTAGGGTTAATAAAACGTTTAACACGTTGACTCCGATTACCTGATTGGTGTAAAACTTAACTTTGTACGCAGAGTCACTAGAAAGATCAGAAAAAATTACAGAACCGAACCTAACCTACGTGGTACACATACGTACCACTTCGGAGTCAACGTGTTAAGCCAGGAGAAATGTCTCCTCTACATCGTACACGCATGACGTATAGCTAAGAACAAATATGTGATATGCTTCAACACTGTACACGAACGTGTAGTTAAAAACAAACATGGAAGTAAAACGTTTCATTTACGCTGTACCATCACATGTAGTTAACAAAAATTAAGTGTGTGAATACTAAGAGACTCACGACGAAGCCAGCGTGCATGGGGCCCCAAAATGGATAAGATACAGGAAGACGTCGTTAATTGTAAGGTCGATAGAGATCCTGAGCGGCATGGTTATTAAATTGCAGTGAACTCCATTACCCAAATTGCATTTGCAAATCAATACAGATTTACACTGATGAACGCAGTGAAACACTGTTAGTACGCAATTCAGAACTGAAGGTAAATAAATGGTTCTTAAGAAGGTAGTGATCCAGAGTTTCCTTTGAACACGTCCATGACGTACTTATTATATGGAACCAATAAACTGCGTTATTTAGCGAGGAATGCATTTGTCAGGAGTGAACCAAACCTTTAGATCAGAATTTGAAATTGAACTCGAAAGTGATTCGTTTAGCTATGTTTTACTATCCAGTCAATGATAATTTAGCTCTATATAGTTTGTAGGAATTTAAACTGGGCCGTGCATTTAGACTGGGCCGTGCATTTAGACTGGGCCGTGCATTTAGACTAGCTAACGCATTCACACAAGGCCATTAAGTTGGACTTGATTGGGTTACCTTCGCAGACTTGGTAGCCAAAATCTTCAATACTAGATTAGGCTATTATCATGATACATAATTTGATCATTATGAAGGAATTTAGTATAATAGCACGTCATTGAATGGCGTTTGAAAAAAACGAGGTGGAATATACACGAAAGAATGCTCACATAATGTTTAGTCAATACTTCAGTAGCTTTCGATGCTTCTAGTTTTGCGTTAGGAGTTTTATATCTTTCTTCTATTCATAGTGCCCACCTACTGAGCCCATGATTATACTCACAACGTGGGAATTAACTTTCTTTGAATTTTGTTCTCCACAAACTATTTGAAAAGAATACGAGTTACCTGAATTTAAGAAATTTCGTATCTGCGCTACCTGGGGACTAGAACGAGATAACTTGGTGCAGCCAAAACCTCGGACAGTGAAATGAAAATGTTTACTTCACAAAATCTGAAGTTTACTTAGTTCCCACAATCTAAAGCTTACTTAGTTTGCCCTGTCTGAAGCATACGTAGTTTGCACTATCTGAATAGTACTTGGTTCATACAATCTGAAGCTTATTTACCTGCGAAATTAGATAGTTTCCGTGGAAATTCCACAGTTTAGATTTAACCTATTTGAAATTAATATAAAAACGAATGAATGAAAGATTTACGTCGCATTATTTAGTTTTAAATGAATATTTCTCCTGAATACATAAAGAACTTCTGTTCTGTGTCATATCTACCTATAACATGGCCGTATAGAAGAAGGCTAATAACGGGAAAAATTACGTACTTTATGGTAATCCAGCCCCTTTGGTATCCAAAATTCAATGATTATAATACATGTATTCTGATTCTGATTTCAGTTCAATTATTTTTTTAGTAATAGATACGAAGTAATGTTCATATATCTGATAGAGAGAGAGAGATAGAGATAGACTATCTATGATATAATATTAGAAAATAAAGCGAACCAACACAAAAATATGTCAAAAATAACGCTTTTTATCTAATCCTCTGTATTTGTGACCTATTTTTGCGCATACTGGTATCGCCCCAAATAATTTTAGATTGTCGTTGGTAAGATTATTAGGCTTCATTGATAAATGAATATAATACCAAATTAACAAACCTATTTGACCCTTGCAAATTCTGGACAATGGTAAAACAACATGAGATTAAATGCCATAAAAAATCAATTGACATTCAATAATATGAAAAATGAAAATGTATCAATGCTTAACTAAATCATACCAGGAATTTGTAAGCAGATTCCAATATGGCACTTATAAAATAATCGTCCATAGAAATATATCACTTCATAAAATTAAATTATTGTATTGAAAAATTGTTGTAGTTATTGAATAACCGGCAATAAAACTCCCCTGGCGTAGGGAAAGCTCAAACAAGGAGTAAGAAGAAGGCGAGGATAATAAAAGAAGGGAGTCAAAGCGACCTGGGAGAATGCCGGCTAGATGAGGGAAGTTGCAGAGGCCATTTTATGCGGCACGCAGAATTAAGGCCTAAGGCTGCACGATCAATACGAGCTAAGGAAGCTTTTTCCTCAGAGGGACTCTGGGGAGTGAGGGGAGTAAGGGGAGTAAGGGAAGTGAGGGAGTGAG
>VCRD01003350.1:36261-53066 GCA_006783055.1 Trinorchestia longiramus | reverse complement strand
CCCCACGCTACACGTGCCCCCACGGTACACGTGCCCCACTACACGTGCCCCACGCTACACGTGCCCCCACGCTATACGTGCCCCACTACACGTGCCTGAGTACACGTGCCTCCGACACGTGCAGTGGACTTGGAGTGCAGTGTGGACGGGATGACGGTGCGCCTACAGACGGAGGAGGGCTTCCAGGGGCGCCTCTTCTCTCAGGACGCGCCTACCTCCTGTCAGCAGCTGGGCACTGGACGCACACTCACCCACCTCACCATCAGCGTGAGCACCTCTTGACGGGTGTTGCCGTGTGTTGTCGTGTGTTGTCGTGTGTTGCCATGTGTTGCCGTGTGTTGCTGCGTGTTGCCATGTGTTGCCATGTGTTGCTGCGTGTTGCCATGTGTTGCCATGTGTTGCCATGTGTTGCTGTATGGAGCCGTGTGTAGCCATGTATTGTGTGGCGAGAAGGAATAAATTTATTTCTACTTTTTATTATTAAATTGATGAAATATAGAAAGCTTTTTGCCTACTTTTAATTGTACAATGATTGACTGACAATGAGTTCTTTTGTCTCTCATAATTTACGTAATCTTGATTTCAATGCATAGTCTTTTTGCATGCTGTCCTTCCGTTATTTTCAATTAATACTCGTAAATGATTAATTTACGAGTATTAATTGAATGCAAGAATGTTATGATTAATTGAATCCAAGAAAACATAACAAGATCACACTTGGAGGGACTCTTTTCCTCCGCATGTTTGAAATGTTCAAAAGGTACCCAATTTTTTTAATGACAGTTTGAGGAGGATAAATAATACACACAGATAAATTAACATGTTTTATTTTAATAATTGTGGACACATAATTACAGTAATTCCCCTCATTCTGGCAGATGAATCCCAACCTTACACCCCATTAAACAAGTTAATCGCACTCTTAAACAGTTGAACAGTTAGGTACAACAATAAACAACATAATTCAATAAAATCCTCACACATGGAAATACGAGAATCATCCTACCGCTAACCTCGATTACCTGGCATAATATTGACCTCGTGACTTGCCATTTACACTGGATACACAACACTGGTGCAAAAGTGTAACAAATTATCACTAGCAAATGATACCTTAAATAAATCCCGCTATTTCTCATCACACACTAATAGTTTTCATTGCACCCCCACCGGTGCTACACGTTTGAATATTCCTTTAATGCACACATCAAGTTGCACGTGTAAGATTTGTTGTTATTCATCAACCTCGCTTCTGATTCTGATTCTGATTCTGATCTCGCTTGTGAGCTGGAGGACCACGGGTTCGAATCCAGCTGCCGCCATGGTTGACGCGGCTAGAATTACGGCATGGGAGTTGGGTTATTAACCGAATAATTATCGAAGTAATTATTCGTACCAAGAATGGGCCCGAAGGTTCGTTCCTATAGCCTCATTTTGATCTGATAATTTTAATTTGATGCCCATTTGATTAATTTTACAGCTGCCCTACCTATGCCTGTACCAGGCTCTAGGTATCGCTTTAGGCTTCAAATGACCTACATCGCTGCCCGAGTGTTAATTAGCAAGGCCCCCTACATCTATCCTTCCTACCGTGTTTATATGAGTTTTACTCTACCCATGTATCTTTTGCATTTTCCAATTTCCCTATTTTTTCCAATGGTGTGAAGTAGGTTTTAAACGTCTGTGATATACTCCACCCACTCTGCGATCAACTTGATAGTTACAGGACTGCGTAATTCTTGAGAATCACCAGGTTTCTTCAATAAATCTACTCTTGTTTAACATTTGCTTGAGCTACGTAAGCATACATTGTGACTCGCTTCGATTCCCGCTGCTTGCCTTTTCAATTTTTTAGGCTTACCCTAGCCCTGCCTGCGCGCTACAACTCATGTGTCTCGATACACTCCTGAGACACATGACACCTCATGAGGTGATACACACAGTGATACTTTGTGGGACATACATACACCTGATACATCACCCGAAACATGCAAACCTATGTATGTCTCATCACAGTTGCCATGTGTTGCCATGTGTCGCCATATATTGTTGTGTGTTGCCATTTGTTGCCTCTCTGGCCATGTGTTGCTATATATTGTTATGCCTTGCCATGTGTTGTGTGTTGCCCCCATGCGTTGCGTGTTGCCATGTTGCCATGTGCTGTGTGTAGCCGTGTGTTGTGTGTGGCCATATATTATGTGTGGCCATGTGTCATGTGTAGCCATGTGTTGCCATGTATGTATATCACTGTTGCCATAGCTAAGGTAAGGTTGCTCAAGTGAGTTAATGACACCTGAAAAGAGTAGCAGGGACTACAGCACTGACTTCACATCTCATGTTAGAGGCAAAGGCTACTGACGCTCGCTAAAAGCTGTTTGTACGATGAGACATGAAATGTATAGAGGAACAGAACGAGGGAACTGAGAACTCCTCTCTCTGCACAACTTTCTCATTATTTACCCTTTCTCTGGAATGGATGAAATGCCTTTGTGTTTCATATTTTTACGCATGAAATGAGAATTCTCCAGTCTCTGTTTACATTGCTTATTGAGTTCGATAAAACTCAAAATCATATTTGTTTCCGTTGTTTATTGAAATGCACTTCTGAGAAGATTTTTACTCTATTATTTCTTATGAGCATCAATTTTGTGTGATTCAAGCAACGGACTTTTTTGCTTGAAATTTTTGTTTACCTCTAATCACGCCTCTCATGCCACCACTCAGTTCCACGAGCGGGAGTGTGGAGTGGTGGACGAAGGTGATGGAGTGGTGAGCAGCGTGGTGGTGGTGCAGCATCACCCTGTGGTGCAGCGGCGTGGTGACAAGGCAATCAAACTCGTGTGTCTTTTTAACACCACCAACAAAACCGTGAGCAGCGGCTACAACTTCCAGTTCAGTGGGTTAGTACCGTCTGTTTGGTGGATGAATGCTGGCTGTTTAGTGGGTGAGTACAGCCAGTTTAGTGGGTGAGTACAGCTAGTTTAGTGGGTGAGTACAGCCAGTTTAGTGGGTGAGTGCTGCCAGTTTAGTGAGTGAGTGCTGCCAGTTTAGTGGGTGAGTGCTGCCTGTTTAGTGGGTGAGTGCCGCTAGTTCAGTGGGTGAGTACTGCTAGTTTAGTGGGTGAGTACAGCCAGTTTAGTGGGTGAGTGCCGCTAGTTCAGTGGGTGAGTGCTGCCAGTTTAGTGGGTGAGTACAGCCAGTTTAGTGGGTGAGTGCTGCCAGTTTAGTGGGTGAGTGCTGCCAGTTTATTGGGTAAGTGCTGCCAGTTCAGTGGGTGAGTACCGCCAGTTTAGAGGGCGGTACACACCTGGTTATACTCTATAAAACATCATGTTCAACAAATGATGCTCCAGGATGCTATGGTTACGAAGCAACGATCAATTTCCCAACATTTTTTACTTGCTTTTTCCCCGTGTTGTACTTGAACAATATATCTTTATCCCCTCCATGTCTGATATTTAATAATGAAATTCCTCATCGTATATAGCAAGTACTGTGAGTCGTATTGTCGTTGTTCCTGTAAGTGATATCCTTGTTAAAGTAATGTCTCAAATCCGTTCTATCATACATATATGGATTGTAGGAACAAGCAATAAAAAGGTGCAGTCTATTTTCTTTATTTATTATTTCAGTCTAAACACTAATACAAGATGAGATAACCTCCCTCGTAGAAGGTTTCATTGTGACTGTCATAGAACAAACACGAGAAAAGAAAGTTTGGCAGTCCTCGTATTTACTCTCCTGAAGATATGCATTGGATACAGACTGGCAATCGTAAATACATCCGATACAGATTGGTAGTCGTAAATACATCCAAAACAGACTGGCAGTCGTAAATAACTTTAGTACTGTGACTTAAGGCGTGGAGGTATGAACGGGAAGCTGTAACCAAAAACTTTATTCCAGCCAAGTACACATTTTTAAACACTACTATAAACAATTTTTTTTAATTCTTCAAGCTAAAATGTTACCATTAGTGAGGAGTCTCTCAGCGACTGTTCCTGTCCTTGTGTTGTGACTTGAGGTAGACTCATAGAAGGAAGCTTGAGGGAACAGTCTGTTCAGTCTGTCAGTCAAGTCAGTCTTCCTGGTCCGCTGCGTCACAAACAGGAGAAATTCGATTAATACGTTGGGACTCGAACCAGGAACCTGAAGCACAAGTCAGGCTGCTAACCACTCGACTGCAGTGGAAGTAAACGCTACAGTAAATCTCAACATTTTTTCGCTCACTCAAAACAAAGCATTACAATGAAGAATCCTTCATGAACTTTTAGTTAAACTATACATCCTTGTTGTGGTGAGTGATGTGTTTGATTCTGTGACATGATGGAAAGTGCTTTCCGTGACGGAAATGCTTATAATTGATTAAGGTATACACATGCGTTTGAAATATTTAAGTATATTGAGGTGCAAGTGCGTGATTGATGCCTTTATGTACACTAGGCGTCATGTGACTAGGGTGGCAGCCGAAAAATAGATCAAACGGCTCGTTCCTGTTGCCATATTCTATTCTATTCTGTAATGAAGATGTGCTCTCACTAACAAACTTATCTATCGTATTTAATAATTCATAAGCAGCCACCGTAGTCGAGTGGTATGCGGCCCGTGTTCTGTATCGGGTCTCTGCTTGTGCAGAAAGACTGCGTGCGGGTTCGAAACCCGGCAATGAATACGAGCTGTTTCTCGTTTCGCGCCGTGAGCTCGCACTTATCGGTAAGCCCTCAACTCCCCACCCATGGACACATCCCAGGATCGTCGCATGGAGCTCACCATCATCCTTACTCTAAGAATGTTAACCTTAAGAATTTAAAAACCAATGTACTAAATGTCTATGTACTGTGTACTTGATTGGAAATAAAGATTGTTTTTTGTTTGGCAGCCACGGGCTGAGCGGCGGCGTCGCGAGTGCGGTTGTCAACGCAACGGCGCCGGTGCCGCGCCTACGCCTACGCATCGTGGGCAGTGACGGCCGTGACGTCGGCGGGGCAAGGTTGGGAGAAACCCTTGCTCTCAGACTGGAACTTGACGACTCCAGTAAGCGTGATGTTTATTTATAATTCTTGCTTCCAATTTTTAGTAAGAAATAATGTCAGGAAAAAGTGCAGGGTGTTTATCATGTTTTGAATAATGTAAACTCAATAGAGTGAACTTCATATATTTTCAGCTATAAATTACAGGAATGAATTGAAAAAGTAAATTTCCATGGTTACATATACTAAAATGTCATAATTTAAATTTTAGCTATGAAATAAGACCTATTCTTACGAGCATAGACCTGAATAATTCCGCTGAACATTACAGCGGCACGTTGAACTTCTTCCTTGTTCATCCCTCTCACGGTTTTGCTTATAAGTTCATAAAATCCCTAATTGTCAAGGGTTTGCGTTGATGAACGATGTATTCCATTCATTTAATAAACCAGTAGTTTAAAGGGCTTAGGTTGGGGCTATAAGCAGGCCAAAGCTGGTTCGATCATCAGCTTATCTTTGAACCAGAATATTTGTCTGATAAAAATAAAGACATTCGTTGAAACAGTGAGCTGGAACATCATCCTGTTGATAGTGCTACTCTTGCTCATAAGCATTTGTTCTAACACCTGGCCCTAATTTAATCGTCATGAGATTGAGATACTATCCAGAATACAGAGTGATTCATAAACATTCATTGCCTCATCATGTTTAAACAACACAATTAGTAGTATTCGATCAATCACGATAATATTGCTGCTCATGACATTACCTTCTTCTACCTTGTGTTATCGAGTCATAATACAAAAAAATATTTTCAAAGCTCTAAAATCTTGAACTTCGGCGGTCAGAATATGATAAGGAGAGAAACCATTTCTCATTTTTGAATATAGGACGGCATTGTGCAATTGTTCAAGGTTGCCTTCAATTTTTAGATTCGTCGAAGTATACGAATAAAAATTTAATTTTCACTCGAAGCTTGATGGACATATGTAAAATTACTGTATTATAAAAACCACTGTATAAAATAGATGTCATTTATATCATTTTTTAGTGTCATACATTTTGCTGGCACTTGTTAGCAACTTCAAAAGCCTTCTGTATGTATAAATAAATTATCATGCATGTATTTACACTTAGTAATAGAACCTGCCACAAACGCTTTTCAATAGATCTTCATGGGTGCAAAATAAACGTAATTTTTGTGGATTTAATCAGTCTATGCATCTTGATCAGGCACGTTTAAAAATAGACTTTTGCACGATCACCTGTCTATAAAATCTTTATACACGATTAATGAAGATAAACAAACACCTATCAATAAATATTACCAGACGTATAATTGACACAATTTCCGTGGATTTCATGAAATTGTACACATGCTGCAGGTGTATATGGCATCACTGCAAGGAACCTCATAGCTCGTAGCAGCGACAGCAGCGGACACGTGAAGCTGCTGGACGACAGAGGGTGCCCGCTAGACCCCCTCATTTTCCCCGCGCTTAGGCCTATTGAGGACGGCTACAGAGGCCTAGAAGGCACCTTCCAGGCATTCAAATTTTCAGAAGATTCTGTCGTCAGATTTCAAGTGAACGTTCAGTTTTGCCTGCAGAAGTGTAAGCCTGTGAGTGTCTATTGCGTAGATATTTGACCTGTAGGTATCCAACACGCTGTTTACCTAATAGAAGTGTCCACTCGGATTTCAAATGAAACTGTTTTTATCAAACACGTCAGGCTTTGGTGACATCAACAGAAGTTTATTCTGTTTTAAATTCTTTGAATTTAATGTGCATTAAACCTGGAACTAGATCTTGTTAGATAGTATACGTGTAATGTGATGCATCTACACTATTTTCTTAGATGGAGTCGTGTTCACTAGTACTCCATGAAGCAATTAGTGTTTGGGTGAAATTTGTGTCGGAGTTATTTGCCTTGATACAATGGTAAACATGTATAAATGTTTTATGTCATAGGTTTCACGCACGGCGGGTGATAGAAAGAAATAGTTTACATAATTTGAATCAGCGTGCATAAATTGTCTTCAATAACGTCTTTGACACCAAAATATCCGGCGTTTTTTGTTCAACAGGGAAATTGTTTGTGTGATGATGTCCATCTTGATTCTTTCTGAGATCAAGAAATAGAGGTCTGTTTACAGCTGTATACTTGTAGTTAGTGGTGTTTTAAAATACTTTTTTGTTATTTTGAAGTATTTCTGCAAAAGACTGATGAATGAAAAGCAGGCCTGTTCATAAATTTGAAAACATGAATCCAGACACACATGAACTTGCATGTCTCTTTCAACAAATCTTACACAATGCTAATACATTGAAGAAAACTCACCCACAAATTGATAAGAAACTGTTTTGTGAAGTGGCACGTGTGCGTGCGTGATGTCAAAACTCAGCACTAAATTAGTAAAAAAATTATTAATGCAATAAATAACTTTTGTTTTCCCTCCATGTCAGTATTGTAAGCAGTGTAACACGAGGGTACTGCAGTATAACATGAGGGTGTTGCAGTGTAACACGAGGGTACTGCAGTATAACACGAGGGTGTTGCAGTGTAACACGAGGGTACTGCAGTATAACATGAGAGTGTTGCAGTGTAACGTGAGGGTGTTGTAGTGTAACGTTAGGGTGTTGTAGTGTAACGTGAGGGTGTTGTAGTGTAACGTGAGGGTGTTGCAGTGTAACATGAGTGAGAAACTCATGAGAGCTCTACAACTCTGAGTACAACGTGTAAAATGTGACTTGGTGGGGGAAGAGACGTGAATGAGACGCTTGAGACTCATTTTGAGACACTCATGACTCATTTTGAGACACTCATGACTCATTTTGAGACACTCATGACTCATTTTGAGACACTCATGACTCATTTTGAGACACTCATGAGTCATTTTAAGTGAATGAAACCCTTGCAATACTCACTTTTGAGACACTCATGACTCAATTTAAGTGAATGAAACCCATGCAATACTCACTTTTGAGACACTCATGACTCATTTTGAGACACTCATGACTCATTTTGAGACACTCATGACTCAATTTAAGTGAATGAAGCCCTTGCAATACTCACTTTTGAGACACTCATGACTCATTTTAAGTGAATGAAACCCTTGCAATACTCACTTTTGAGACACTCATGACTCATTTTAAGTGAATGAAACCCTTGCAATACTCACTTTTGAGACACTCATGACTCATTTTGAGACACTCATGACTCATTTTAAGTGAATGAAACCCTTGCAATACTCACTTTTGAGACACTCATGACTCATTCCAACAGACGGAGTGTGGAGGGGGAACGTACTCCCACGGGAGGCGCAGGCGCAGTCCCCAGCTGCTACTCAAGCATCCCCCCTCTGGGGGGCATCACATCCGAGCCAGCATTTCCCCCATGCCCGTCCAGCGAGGGGAAATTCAGTTGGGGGTGGACCAGAGGCAGAGAGAGGGGAACACTCAAGACTTTGATGACAACTTCTACCACGAGATGCCGCTTCAGAAGGAAATAATTGTGGCCAACACTAGAGTGGTGCCACTCAGAAATGGTCGGCTTCATGAGGAGGAAGGTGAGTGGTTCTCTAATGAGTTTGATTGGGAGTGGTACTCTAGTAAGTGTTGTTATGAGTGAATGTGTTATGATGAGTTGTACTGTAATGAGTGTATGGTGATCTTTCTAACTCTTCAGTACTAACCTTCAGACTTCTCTTAGCTCCGACCAGACAGTGAATATCTTTTCTAGACTCGGAATATATTTTCTATCTCGTCTCACTCAGAGTAAGGTACTAAGAAGATAAGGGACCGTTGAGTAATCCAACAGGATAAATGACGAAGGGCTGAGTTTCGACACATATAATAAGTAGAACCACAGTAAAGTAATTCCGTCTCACGACAGTGTGAGCCTTCTGTATTCTCTCGACCACCCGTCCAGCAGCACGGGCATAATAATGGCCTTGGTATGTGATACTCTGCTTTTTAAGAGTCGCAGCCCACTGCGCCTCGGCTATGAGTACGGTGAGGAGTCTTGAGTCGAGGAGAACTTGAAGAGGCCGATGAGGAGTCTTTGTGAGCGATGGGGAGATGTTGACCTTGGAAGGGCTTGGTAGAGAGTCCCTGAAGCAGAGCGTAGCAGCCACCGTGGTCGAGTGGTCTGCGGCCTGTGTTAGGTATCAGGTCTCTGCTTCGGTCAGACAAACCGCAGGTTCGAAACCCGGCCATGAATACGAGCTGTTTCTCGTTTCGCGCCGTGAGCTCGCACTTATCGGTAAGCCCTCAACTCCCCGCCCATGGACACATCCCAGGATCGTTGCATGGAGCTCACCATCATCCTTACTCTAAGAATGTTAACCTTAAGAATTTGAAAAACCAATGTACTAATGTCTATGTACTATCTACTTGATTGGAAATAAAGATGTTTGTTTGTTTGTTTCAGCATCCTTATACGAGTATAGAGCGTTTGACTGGGCCCCGCTGCCTGAGCGGGACCGCTCATTGGTCGACGTGGCATTTTGGTCGACGTCACTTAACTAACGTTTTACTCAACTAGTGTTTCCCTTAACTAATATTTCACTAAACTAGTGTTTCCCTTAACTAGTGTTTCGCTTAAATAGTGTTTCACTTAACTAGTATTTCGCTTAACTAGTATTTCGCTTAACTAGTCTTTCGCTTAACTAATGCTTTGCTTAACTAGTGTTTCCCATAACTAGTGCTTCCCCTAACTAGTGTTTCTCCATACTAATGTTTTCTCTCATTAGTGTTTCATTTAACTAGTGTTTCGTTTGACTAGTGTTTCCGCTAACTAGCGTTTCTTCTAACTAGTATTTACCCTAACTAGTGTTTCCCCCAACTAGTGTTTCCCCTAACTAGTGTTTCCCCTAACTAGTATTTCACATTACGACTAGGATTCAGGAATGAGGTATGCTCGTTGCCTGAAGGAGGTGCTATTTCATTTGATAATTTACCATATTAAGAGTTAGTATTTAGAACTGAAGTAAGTTTGCACACACGGGGACATCTCTTATACAGATATTCAGCTCCATCTCAGTTTGTATTGTCGGTTTCACTGAATAAAATTCCACATTTCATGAATTATCTAATATGAATCATTTCATCTTTTTCATATTTTGGGTCCATTTTCTGTTCCGTTTAAAATAAGGTGAAATCAACATTTTACCTTTCCATTTCAATGAAATTAATTTTTCATAATAGAAGAGTTTACAGTTTATTTCCCATTAAAAAATCAAATTAAACATTTTACTTTCTCATTTCAATAAATTTTCACTGTTCCCAGATTTAGGGAGTCTTTATTTTTTCTTCCTTTGAAGGCAACACAAAAATAAATGCTTCACTTTTTTTATACAAGCAAATTTATTTCGCGTGCTGAATTATGAGGTTCTACATTTTCTTTCTCATTGAAACAAAATTAAAAGTTTCATGTATTAATTTCACTGAAATTTCTGTGTGCAGAATTTAGGGAGCTTGGGCGCCTGGTATGCACGTCATGGGAGGTCGTCCTGTGCATCCTGGTTGCTGCTGTCATTCTGCTGGTGAGTGTTCACTGCTTGCTGGTGAGTGTTCACTGCTTGCTGGTGAGTGTTCACTGCTTGCTGGTGAGTGTTCACTGCTTGCTGGTGAGTGTTCACTGCTTGCTGGTGAGTGTTCACTGCTTGCTGGTGAGTGTTCACTGCTTGCTGGTCTACTGAGTGTGCGGCACAAGTTCTTGCTGCATTAATTGCTGCATTTTGCTGCATCTTGGTGCATTAATTGTGACATCATGATACATTAATTGCTGCATTTTGGTGCATCAATTGCTGCATCTTGTGTATTAATTGCTGTATCTTGGTGCATTAATTGTTGCATCTTGTGCATTAATTGCTGCATCTTGTTAGTATTGATTTTTCTAGGGTGCGGTGTATTGGTTTTCATTATATGCTGCGTGAAGATTACATTTCTTCCACAAACACAATGCTAGATATTTGTTTGGTATTTATATTAGTTCCAGGAAAATTCTTATTTTCCACGAATCTATTTCTTGATATGCAAAAAAAAAAAAGTTTTTGCTTTTTTTCGCAGTTAATGTACCAACATTGAAATATACCTCAGCTCTCAGTCAAAGTGGTGGTGGTGATGGCAGTGGTCATGGTTGTGGTATTAATGGGAGAGGTAGTAGTGATTATGGTGGCAGTGGAAATGGCAGTGGCTGTGGAAAGAGCAGTGGCAGTGGTAATGGTTGTGACAGTGGTAATGGCAGTGACAGTGGTAATGGCAGTGACAGTGGTAATGACAGTGGCAGTGGTAATGACAGTGGCAGTGGTAATGACAGTGGCAGTGGTAATGGAAATGACAGTAGTATAATATGTAATAAATATGATGGTATTCCAACACTACCACCAACTTGCCCTCTCTACAAGTCACGGTTCATACCCCTCAACCCTCCCCCAGATTTGTGTGGTGCTGGTGACGGTGATGTGCGTGTTCACACAGCGGGGGGAACACAGTGCCCCTAGAGATGAGGTTTCTGATGTCGCTTGCTCGGAACGTCCGACCTCCAGCGCCGCCCTTTGCACCTCCGAGCACTCTGACCACACTCTCAGGTCGCTCAGGACCACGCTCCGAGATTAGGCCTTGCTAGTCTTCAGCTTGATTTATAGGTCATGGTTTCTTGACTCATATGAAAATAGACACTCACTAACGCAACTTTGAGATGTGTATGTACGTATATATATTAGGCTCGGGTAATTCAGTTCCATGTTGGCAACTGGCTTGGGTAATTGTCTTATATTGCTTTTATCAAGGGAAAATAGTAGAAATCCAATTCAGTCAAACGATGAAAAAAACCTATTGTAAATTCAAATGATCAGAGGACAATTACTTGAATTATCACTGTGATTATTAGTCTTGTATGTTGCTGTTCACCTGTCAAGTGGACTTGTCAGATGCTGAATATGTGTCGTATATGTCTACATGATTTGTCAGATGCTGAACATGTGCCGCATAGGTCAACATGACAGAAGCTTAAAGATGCACTTCACATTCACTAACTACTTATGAATTAGCAATATATGTAAAATCTTAAGTGATGTAAAGCTGATAAGTGTCTTATGGATGTTTTATTGAATGTTAAGTTTGAAGTTTTTTGTTGAAGTTTTTCACTCAAATTGAAGAATTTTAAATGAGGCTGTTTCTAATTTTATAGTCAAATTACCAGAAGTTTTCTTCTCGTACCTTAAAATGTAAGAAAATTTATGAAAATACATGTAAACGCCGCTATTGTGTTATACCTGCACAGTATTGTGTTACACCAGCACAGTACTGTGTAAAACCAGCACAGTACTGTGTTTGAACAGCACAGTTCTGTGTTACACCCGTACAGTATTGTGTACCACAACCACGTAAAATAAATTGCTTGAAATGAACTAGCAATCTTTGAAGGAAATTATTTATACTCATGTAACATGCTTCACATGACTGTTCTAGTGCTGAGAACAGACTTCAATACAGACGCATGTTACACCACAACACTTCACGTCTGGAACACTTTAAGTTTTTTACAGCTTTATGCTCCTTGTAAATTAGTGTGTTCTTTGTTCTGTTGTTTGTTCGGTGTTCTCCGTTATTTGTTAAAGTAACGAGGTAACAGTTTCTGGATCAGCCAGTCAGGAGGATGTAAATTCGCTCTTTACTCAAAATTATCCTTTGTGTTTCTGATATAGGAATAAAGTTGTAAAAACCCTGTATAGTGTGTTATATGTGTAAACTTCTGCCCATGCTGCATTGATGGAACTATTTCGTCACAGCCTCCAGACAGCGTTCTCAGGTCACAATATTAAAAACTCAAGAATTTTGTTTATTAGTCTTGCATACATGAACACGTTGATATATATATATTTATATATATATATATATGATGTGTATATCGATACGTTGATGATGTATTTGTTATAAACATCAACACGTTGTTGATGTATTTGTTGTATACATTAACAAGCTGCTGATGTGTTCGCTGTCCTCATCAGCACGCCACGTGAAAAATTTAAAAACTACTCAACCTGGTCTTGAAAAAAGACCCATAGTATGTACATGTTAAGCATTAATTGTATTAGACAGTTTTTTATCATTTTGTACAGACATGTATTTATTTTAATAGTAAAATTTTGAAGGTATTGGCTATTTTAATCCTGTACATGATATTTCTAAAATAAACTGCGCATGTTCTTTCATGATGTAATTTTAAGGACTGGAATCACTCTTCGTAACATAATAGCACAAAAAAGTCCTTTAAACTAAAGTAATCGCCTATCTACATGAACATGAAACTGAAATTAGTCTCGTTATTAAATGATTGTGAAAGTAATAGAGAAAAATTACACTACATTAACCCTAGAACCCCATCGCTGTTTTTGAGGAACATGAACCACATCGCCGGGAGAATTTTACCCGGTTTTGAAAATAAGCAGTCATCCCCGATGGGGTACAGGTCGCCTAAGCCCACTACTACCACCGGAAACTGTATGGAAGACAGGCGAAAAATCACTATACATTCTTTCTATCGATTTTTCATTTTATTTGTTTTTCATACTTTGAAACCTATGAAACCTAATACCTAATACCTAATAATCATACCTAACCTAACCTAACCTAACCTAGGAGAGTCGGGAGAAATCACCCGGCAATGTGGTTCTAGGGTTAAGTAATGTTCGGGCACAGCTATTTACTTTCTTCAATAATTCATCAATACTAAGACGCAAATTGTCGAAATAGATTCAATAATGCACCAAAACACAACGAGCAGTAACAAGATGCCTTCAATGAGGCACCAAACCACAATGCGTTGTAACGAGATGAGTTCAATAACTCACCAAAACACTACGTCTAATAACGAGATGGATTCAATAATGCAGAAAAATACAAAGCAAAGTAACGCGATGGATTAAAAAACGCAGCAAAACACAATGCAAAGTAACGAAATGCATTCAATAATGTATCAAAACACAACGCGTATCAACGAGATGGATTCAATAACGCACCAAAACACAACGCGCAGGAACGAGATGGATTCGATAATGCACCGAAACACAACGCGTACTAACGAGAGGGATTCAGTAACGCAGTAAAACACAATACAGAGTAACGTGATGGATTCAATAACGCACCAAAACACAATGCGCTGGAACGAGATGGCTTTAATCACTCACCAAAACACAACGTGCATTAACGAAATGCATTCAATAACGCACCAAAACACAATACATAGGAACGAGATAGTTTCAATAATGCAACAAAACACAATACACAGGAACGAAATAGTTTCAATAACGCACCAAAACACAATGCAAAGTAACGAGATGGATTCCCTAACGCACCAAAACCCAACGCGCAGGAACGAGATGAATTCAAAAACGCACCATAACTGAACGCAAAGCAGCTAGCTGGATTCAATAATGGGGTGGTAGTAGTGATAATGTATAGTGATGTATAGTAATGTGGAATGATGTGTTAATGTGTAAGGATATGTGAAAGTGAATGGGTACGTGAAGAGTGGAAGCAGCTGGGCCACAAAGCCATTAAAAGCCAACCGTCGAACCCGCAAAATACAGACAACACAGCTTGCAAACTGCAATATCAGCAGTTCTGAACGCCTACCAGTTGAAATATGTTCTGCGAGCGCCTTGTAACCGTGGGAAACATCGGATAAGAAGTCAACGGTCAAATGAACACAGTATACCTTTAAAACAAGACCAAGTACGAAAGGAGGAGCTAAAAGTCAGGAGGCGTGCTTCTAGAAAACACCAACGGATTATACATATAAGCAACAGTCGGGAAATCAAAGGAGGTCAAAAAAGAGTAATGCATCGGGTGAACAACAGTGTGCAAAGCGGCGACGATATTACAGGGGGCATGCAATTGACTTCAGGAACCAGGGGATTCACGAGCTACGAGCAAGCAACCGACTTCAAGGAAGCAAATGACGGAATATCACTCGGAGGAAGGTAAGAGTATTTCTAGGATAGGAAACAAAAATAATATGACAACAAACAGCATAAACTTAGCAGGGCACCTTTATCAAGGCATGCCGTTACGGGGGATTTTTCTCTCCTTTTAGGGAGGGATCAGGATCAGGATCAGAATCAGGAGCAGGATCAGGATGTACAATATCTACAATAACTACTAGTTCTGCTAAATATACAAGTACTACTAGAGCGACTACAGTTATGCCTTCAACTACTATTTGTACTACCACTGCTAATACTACTTTTTCGTAGAGCAACTGGATTCTTGAAAGGTTCATATAAACTTGAGGAGTTTCGCTTGTAATTAACTCGGAGAGGCTCGACATTGCAGCGTCAAGTTGGATTTGATGTTTACGTAATTACTTCGGAATATAAACAACAGGAACCAAGTGGAAATATTAATTGACACAACTTTAACTTTTGCCTTCTAATCCAGTGGAGATTGGGAACCAGCGAAAGAGGCATACATATATACATAGTGTGAACAACAGGATGTGCCAGCACCATGCGTAGGGCTAAATCGAGTGCGTAACTTCCTGTGTGCGATGAACGAAGTGCAACGTAATTCTCTGCATTTTTAGTCGAGAGTGAACTGAATAATTTTGTCAGTGAAATTGGTGAATGGGACTGCAGTGATTATTAATTCATGAGAATATATTTGGTTAAGTATTAAGGGTAAGATTAATTGATAGGATTGGAGTGATTTTCAGTGAATTTTGACGTGTTCGCGTGTATTTTGGATGTGTCTTTAAACAGAAGGGTGTTTCAATTCCGCAACCACTCGGCATTGTATGATCTATGTAATTATTGTGGGTGGAGTTGGTTTATTTGAAGAGATAGATCACATTGAGTTCATAACAAATTTAAATGTTTTTCAGTGTGTTTTTCCAGTAAACATTAAGCTTATTAACTGTGTTTATTCCCTTCTTGTGTTGGATTCATTAATATATAGTATATCATTGATGTCAAGGGATTTGGATTCCTCCAATTTCCGACGTCTCTCTCTCGTTATGAAAAATTGATTGCATTTCAATTAACGTAAAATGTGTATGTAATACATTCACCTTGTAAGAATTCAAATAATGATCGTAGTTATCGTAATGATCGCACATTTATGCTGCAATCGTGTAGAGAGAGAGAGAGCACGTATCGCCACACCAACGCACAAAACACAACGCGTCTTGTCCATATGGATTCCTCAGGTATACATCTCGTAGGTCTCAGCGTGGTCGTTGTCGTGGAACACATACGCGTCAAACTCCCCCTTGCGTGTCTGAAAGTTGAAGTTATTTATTGTTATAGCACGTTGAAATTAATATAATTTTAAGGAAAAGGGAAAATCTCTGTAGGACTTATAAGAAATTAAAAGGGGTCGTTAATGAGAACATGAACATGAAAAATAAACAACTGTTCAGACCAGCGACATCACTGTTCGATCTTAACTGAAACTGGGAAGATGAATTCCGTAGATTCAAATTTCAGGAGATTATGCATAAATGAAGAAAAAATTGAGCTGAAATTTAGCCGAATTTTGTAACGATTCTCAATAACCATGACCTTGTAACAGCTTTACATCAAATATTCTCAATAAGACGGCCATGTACAGCTTTACATCAAATATTCCCAATAACACGACCTTGTAAGAGCTTTACATCAAATATTCCTAATAACAAAACCCTTGTGCCTGTGGGTTAAACCTTAAACCCTTGTGCCTGTGGGTAAAACCTAACTTGTGCCTGTAGGTTAAACCTAACTTATGCCTGTGGGTTAAACCTAACTTGTGCCTGTGGGTTAAACCTAACTTGTGCCTGTGGGTTAAACCTAAC
>VCRD01003350.1:0-27904 GCA_006783055.1 Trinorchestia longiramus | reverse complement strand
GTGGCTGTGATGTGACTGTGATGTGACTGTGATGTGACTCTGAGACTGTAACTGTGAGAAGCTTCGTTCTGACAGTTCAGTGAGCAGTGCAAGCTTATCGCCTTTTTTGCCATCCTTATCTGGTCTCTGATATGATGTGCAGATTCACATCTCTAAATTGCTTGGTTACAACAGAATATAATCACATTGCTTGGTAACAACACAGTTTCCCTAAGTTGCTTGGTAACAACACAGTCTCCCTAAGTTGCTCGGTAACAACACAGTTTCCCTAAGTTGCTTGGTAACAACACAGTTTCCCTAAATTGCTTGGTAACAACACAGTTTGACTAAGTTGCTTAGTAACAATTTCAGCTGCGAAAAGTGGCGCGTTGAAATAGTCCGTGTGCTTAATTAATAAAACAAACCTTGTTATTTGTTTAAATGAAGTGTTGCTACGTGCTGTTATATAATGGGTCACTTACTGCTAGCTTAACATAAAGCTTTTGTTCCCACGCATACGTCATTTAAATTGCCCAACTGTATTTAGTTATCGTAGATTTAATGACTGTAATTACCAGGTCTAGTAACCTAACTGTGCGCTTTCAGTCAACTAGTTATTGCTATTTGCTCACCACTAGTCCTGTGCTAGTTAGTAGTACAATTCCTATCGAATAGAACGATTTAGTTCTACTATTGTCTTCGTATTGTATTGTGAGGCAGAAACAGAAGCTCTTTTGAGCTAAACATCTAAGTTTAGACAGTTTTCATTAAAGAACTCTTTTGAAATGACTCGTTTTAAATAATTCGTTTTAAATGACTCATTGTAAATAAATAATCTTAAATAACTTGTTTTCTTCGCTAATATAAATTCCAAATTTGTGTACAAGTTTATCTTAACATTTCTGTATATCTGTTCTGTGTTTGCAGATTTGAATAAAGACATACAAGTGAGTAGAAATAGAGACATACAGGTCAGTAGGCATCAAAACATACAGGTAAGTAGGAATAAAAACATACAGGTAAGTAGGAATAAAAACATACAGGTAAGTAGGAATAAAAACATACAGGTAAGTAGGAATAAAAACATACAGGTGAGTAGGCATCAAGACATACAGGTGAGTAGGCATCAAGACATACAGGTGAGTAGGCATCAAGACATACAGGTGAGTAGGCATCAAGACATACAGGTGAGTAGGCATCAAGACATACAGGTGAGTAGGCATCAAGATATACAGGTGAGTAGACATAAAGACTACAGTTGAGTAGGAATCAGGCTAAATCGTATATCACAGAAAAACATATATGTTACACCTGATATAAAAGAAAGGTATTTTTAAATTTGTGACAATTCTAAATTAATTTTTGAGATCTTGAATAACTTTATTATAATTTAAGAACCTTTGTTATCATTAAGCTTAAGATATCGTGACCGAACCAAACATTTTGACTTCTCCCACTTTATCATAAAAACTTCATATTTTCTGGTCAGAGCCTTAACGTTGACTAGTCAACAGTGTGTACACATCAGATGCATAGTTTGTGTCTTCACAATCACGCACAGTCACCAGAGTGAGTGGTGGTGTCGGGCAGACTTGTGTGCGTGAGTAGGAGCGCCCACACGGCAGTCACGCACAGGCTTGCGATCTGCAAACATTGTTTGTTAATATTGAATGAAACTCGGCGTTTCTCTCTGGAGATTCCTATTTTTGTGAGGGATAGCCAAGCTTGCGTGTCTGGATATCCTTCAAGATGGAGATATCGAACTACAATCCCCTTTACGAATATCCACCACTACTGGAGAATCTCCAGCCAACTCTTCTGCAGGCTTTGAAGTTTTATTCTCCAGAAACTCAGTTTTCCAGGCAACTCTAAAATCTCCGCTCATGATTCCAGCGTGCAGTCACTGAATGTACGAGCACAGAATATACCATCACAATGTACAATCACGGAATATACAGTCACTGATTGTACAATCATGGAATGTACAATCACGGAATGTATAATCACTAAATATGCAATCACGAAATGTACAGTCACTGAATGAACAATCACGAAATGTACAGTCACTGAATGTACAATCACTAAATGTGCAATAATGGAATATACAATCATCATCTACAATCATGAAAAATACCATCACTGAATGGTCCTCTTTCACTCACAATTTATTAAGACTTGATATAGTTTATAGTTTATGTGCAGCATATTTTTGAGAAAATGAAGTTTCATTTGCTGCGCCTTGTATAATTACAACGTTTATTGCGTGAGGTGAATGTTTACGTACACCCGTAGATACCGCTGTTACCTATATCATCTACTATGCATAGAATACCTAACATGTAATGATTTTATAATGAGGCACTTTAAAAACCAATGTTTTTACATTTCTTATGTACCAACTTGATTGGAAATATACTGTTTTATTTTTTCGTTAGAATGTATGACGGTCATTGTCAAATCTCACGCCGGTTGTTGCAATTGACGGTATTTTTGCAGCAAACACAACATTGCAATCTTTTGTGGATTTTGAAATTGGGAAACGAAAAAGTTGCGTGCACACAATCAGACACATTTTATAATAATTATATAGATTAAGCTTTGCGAGCAATTAAAAATTTCTAATATCAACAAATTATAAAACCTCTCTTCTACAGACATGGCTAGTTGCATAAACATGAACAAATGGGGACAGACTGGGGAACAGGTGGGGACAGACTGTAGAACTGGTGGGTGAACAAGTGGGGACACACTGGGGAACAGGTGGGGGAACATGTGGTGACAGACTGAGGAACTGGTGAGGGAACAGGTGGGGGACAGGTGGGGAGACAAGTGGGGGACGGGGGGGAATGGGGGAGAGGGGGGACAGGGGGGGACAGGGAGGGTGACAGGGGGGACAGGGAAGGGGACAGGGGGACTCACCATCATCGTGACCCCCACAACCACACCGCCAGCAACAAGGCCACGAGGGCTGCACGCCTGGCAGTGCTGCATTGTGGCGGGGTATTCCGTGTATGACAACAGAATGTCACCGAAATACTAAATATTGCTTCTGTGTAATTGTTTATTGTTAGTTCGGTATGATTATATAAAAACAGTTCTCTAAAAAATATAATAGTTCAGTGAAAAAAATGTAATCGTAGTTTGGCTCACATATGTAGGTTTTGCATAACACCACCAAAACTCTGCACAAGAATATACATCAGCGCTGTAAGATATTACAGTTAAAAAAAATCATTTAATTATTTTATAACTCTTTGTTAGGGTTAGAATTGAACAGGGACACTGAAAACCAGCTTCTAGGTTTAAGAAAAGTTGATGCAGTTGCTCCTTCTTATGCAAAAGTTCGTGGGTTATTAATACATTATTTATGTATTACATATCCATTAGGTATCAACATATCGTCCTGCGTGCAGAATTTAAAATTGATCATAGTAGTAGGCGATTTAATTCTAATTTTAATTCATTGAATGAAAAATTATCAGGTTTTGCTGCTGCGCTTGTCATGGTCATGTTTATAGAGACAATTGAGTGAAGAAAAAGCAAAGCAAATGGAAATATTTTTCAATTCAAACGTTCCGGAATACAAAGATGCCATCAGTGCGTTCATAAAACTAAAGTTAAGTTAAAAATAACACACACAAACACAAAGAACGAAGTCAGGAAGTAGGAACAATGCATAGTCAGACAACACCATGCCTAGATTCAAGTTAGGTTCCTGGGTTTAAAGGAAAAGCGACCCCTAGAATTGGGAGGTCTTACTTCTAAATTCATTGACAGAAGGCTGGAAAATTAACAGCTAACATTCCTATATTAACCCATGAATCCATCGTAAATGGAAATTATAGTTCTATACTTGTGAATTGCTTTAATCTGCTGGTATTATTTTTTACACTGGTATGAAAGTATTTGAAATAGGACAATAAAATTAGGTTAGGTTAGATTACCGACACACATGCACGTGTCTGTTTTTTGCCTTCATACACATTTTTTGTATAACATCAGCAATGAAGACAAAATCTGTGCTTGAAGATACGTTTAGTATTAAAGATGTTCAATTTTACGTCGAATATTTATTTTATTTTATGAGCAATACTTCGTATAAATACATAAGTAGTTGTACATAATAAGTAATGCAGAGTTAGTAATAATAATTAGTAATGCATAATTAGTAGTACATAATTAGTGTTATATAATTAATAATGCATAACTAACAATGCATAATTAGGTATACGTAATTAGCCCTATATTTTGTCCTCTGTGAGTACAATACTACTATTTAAGTGTGTGGAGAGGGTCATAAAAGAATTTTTCACTGTTAGCTGGTATCAGAGAAATAACTAAATTTGTTCACTGTTAGCTGGCATGGTAGAAATACATACTCTTGAAGGGTTAAACTCATTATTTGATTTAATTAGGTTTAATGACGCTTTTTTAACCACACCAGGAGAAAAGAACTCCTCCGTGCTGATAAGAAGTAAACATCAACACTGCGTAGAGCAGCAGGAGCTTCTCGGTCGGTCGGTGCCAATAGGAAAGATTTGAGAGAGAGTTTAGCACAGGGTGTACCTAAGTAAAGGAGTGAAACGGAAATGGATACTAGGAGGAGAATAGAAATGAGCGCTATGAGCACATGTATTGAGTGGTCGGGGTCTGTCCCTGGGGCTTGTTCTCTTCACATTGAATATCTTCCGCTCGTCTCTCCCACTCTACACGAGTAGGAGAGATAAACTCTCCATTGAATATCTTCCGCTCGTCTCTCCCACTCTACACGAGTAGGAGAGATGATCTCCTCTCTCCCTTCCAAAGATCGCAAGACAACTCCAAAGTCCGAGCTTCTCCGTATTGAAGCACGGATATGTATATGGTGTCTGCAGCAGGGTTGTCAGATGCTGAGAGCTCTTTATGGTCAAATGTGACATGAAAAAGGCCAAAAAAACGTCAGAGTTGCTTTAGTGCATATAATGCAGCAAAAATACTCAAAATAATTTTGAATAATAGAAAAAATACAAATGTTTACCTTTCTCAATATCTTCCAGAATAAACATTAAAATATTTGTTTCATTTTCTTCATTTCGTCTTTCTAGTAAATTGGAAAGGAATTCATTGTAGGATCTTCACAGTAACCGTCGTTATGATGGCCCTTTTTTGATGCTGAAAATTTTGCTTCCTGTGTACAAAATACTAGAAATAAGAATGATTCATCCGGTATTCATATAAAATAAAAATTAAAAATACTTTACATGCATATGAAAATCTTTGACCTTAAAATTCTAACAGTGATGAAATTGAAGCCTGTGTGACAAAGAGATTATTCGCTGAAATTATTCTGCAAATAAAGAATGCTACATCTGTTTAATTTAATTTCTCCCTTTTTCGTATTCTATACTTGTCAGGCTAGCTACACTCTCGCCTGTATTTGTTTTTGATTATAGTGTAATCACAAAGCTCATTTGACAATGTTAGCAAATGTTTTATAATAACAAGCACATGTAAAACTTAGGACTTTCAATCTACAGCACCTCCACTTTGTCCCATTCAGGATTTCACACTTGGCAACTCATGACACATTTAACTTTCTTTTCTCTTTTATCACTGATCTCTGACACGTAACTGTTAATTTTATAAAACGCTATGAAGTTCCCAGTCAACTACAGTAATAATTCAAATTTCATCTACTATCAATGCTTCACACCAAGAGATCGACCAGAAAATTAAAAATCGCAACTTGTAAAGTTTCATCCTTCCTCGCGTACTTAATTACAAAATCTTTGCCTTACTGCTGTGAACTCAAACTTTCACCTTATGTTACTTGCAACTTCTGTAGAAATAGAAGTCTTTTTACAATTTTTGCTACCTCTAGTCTAACTTTCGCTTCAATTTTGAGGACATAACCTCCGTGTTCTGTTTTATCTAGAAAATCTTTCAATACAAGATATTTGGAAAACTAATAAATTATTATACTTTCTGTATTTCAAAAGTTTCTTAGAATAGAGTTTTGTTTGTTGTTTGTTATAATGATTTCACCTGACACAGAGTAGGGTACAGTGCCAATTATTATGAATATGGATGTTGAACATTAATTATCATGAATGCGCATGATACCTTTCCTTTGAATGGGAATATTCATCATCTTTAATAAGAAGCACCACACATAGCACCTAAATGCACTGCTATCAAAAACTCTTTATGGTACAGTCATAGTTATTAAGTCATGAATATTTAATATGTGAATAGCGAATAAATATGAACAAATTTTAGTAAATTAGAGTCCAGCTGACATGTAACCATACCATTATTAATTTCTCTAAATGAATGTAGGCATTTTTAAACTAATTTTACTCATAATTTAAATACATTTCAAAACTTTATCATATGTGCTTCGATAGGCGGAACAGCGGTCTCTGCAGTGATAGCTAATCAACTCAACTGGCGTGAACAAGACCCAACTGACAGCAATAGAACTAATTGATAGCAGCAACATAGCCCAACTGATAGCAACAGAGCCCAACTGGCGGCAACACAGCCCAACTGGCAGCAATAGGACCCAACTGTTAACTGCAACCATAGGGAACAGTTGGCAGCTCAAGCGTCCAACTGTCACCGACAACTATAGGGACCAACAGAGAACCACAAGACCTGGACCCAACTGGCAATACCAAGGCCCCACACGGGCATTATCAGTGTCCTCACTGCGGTCAGTACTTGCACCGAGTGCTGCCTGCATCACGCGCTATCTCTTATCCTGTGCCTCCTGTTACCAGCACCACAATGCAAGGCTAGAGTCCTGTTGAAACCCTGTCATAGCCGTGTTAAATTCCTATTAGTAACCTGTTAGTGTCCTGGTAAAGTCCTGTTAGAGTCCTGTTACAATCGTGTAAGATTTCTGTTGCAGTCATCAACGTTCGTTTACGTTGCATTGAAAGAATTTGTGTTCGTATTAATTCATACGTATATTCGTACAAGAATTAATCGTATTGCATTCATTAATTAGTTTATTTAGTCGTATTGCCTTTTATTCAAATCATATTTTCTTCAGTTTTTACGTGTGTGAATAATTGTACATGTATCATATTATGTACTTATATAATACACACTGTATCTCTATCCCTGTCTCTCTCTATATATATGTATGAGTGTGTCTGTCTCATTTCTTTCACTCTATTACTGAAAAAATTACTTAAATGAAATCAAAATGTGAAGTAAATAACTACTTTGAATTTTGTTCTCGCGACTGCTATATAAATTTTAAAAATGTATTAATATTAAATATATTGATATTATGTATTTTTGTTCTTTATTAAATATATGTACACTTAATTAATTTATACGTAGAAGTGAAAATATGTATTTTATTTCATAGATCCTTAATTTGATCTCATTTGAACCTTGAAATTTTCACGGCTGTATTATCGGTAGACAAGATACAGCATGGAAATAGGCCGTGGAATCCAGACGTCTACTTTCTAGTAATACATAATCACTTATAATATAACTACGTAGAACACCTACCTTCCACCGGCAAGTAAGTTGTAGGAATAAAGATATTATAATGGTCATTCAATGAAAGAAAATTCGAGTTTCTGTGAACGAGTACGATGTTTTTATTTTAGTGTCATTACATGTATGTGAGTTCATTCTGATACTGTAATTAATGGAGGGATAATAAGTAGTAAGTTTATCCCAGTTAATGGAGGTTAATAAGTAGTAACTTTTTCCCAATGATTGGAGAGCTAATAACCAGTAAGTGTCATCCAGTTTTTATGTTAGTTTTTAATATGAAGTCACCGTTTGATGCCCCCATTACATTGTATTACACATTACAAACTTTACTTAGAAGTTGTAAAGTTTCCGAACAATAAATTTGAAAAAACTGTTTCGTAAGTCTGCTTTCTAATTGACCAGCGTGCTTTAACAACTTCGACTCCTTGTTACCCTCTAGCAATACCATTAAATTTTTTTTTGTGTTGCGTTTATCTTTACTTATCGATGGTAATCGCTGAGAAGCATTTTTCGGTTTTTATCGTGTTTTCGATAAGGACTTTTGATAACACGGAAAGATTTTAGTCTTACATTAGTTGGGCAATGAGTGTCAGTGTCATTCTGGCAGTGATTTATAGTACATGCTGCAGGTGAGCGCTGTGAGGTAAGAGACTGATGACTTTACCACAAATGGCTATTCTAGAAGTACAAAGCGTGGCCACTAATGAAAACGTAACTACACCAGTTTTGCCGTCGTAAAAATATGATCCCAAAAGAAATTTTAGACGACTACAGAGATGTTTCATGTTAAAATGAGATTTCCCATGCACATTTTACTTCTAAAAACTTCTTTTTTGCACATTTTACTTCTAGTTTGATTTTTATAATTTTCATTAGTCAATATCCATGTTGAAATTACTCTAGAAAATTTGGAAATTCAGTATTTTGTACTACAGACAAAAGAGTGTCAGAGAAAATATCAAATTAAATATACTGCATTCTCTATGGAAAAACTGTTTTTCTGTCGAGAAAACTGTTGAGGGCGTGTTCTAACCTTTTAGATCACTCCTTTGCTATTTCTTGTCTGACCTAAAGAAAAAGAGTGCTTTCGTCAATTATACCAATATCACGTTTGTATTATACCAAATTAATTCATGTCCATTATTCAGGAAATATTGGAGGATCTGAAACCTATACATTAATGTCACGAAAGCAATAACCTTCATTATCTACGGAAGCAAGTGATAAGCCCGTACTCATTGCTTATCGTTACTTCATCAGAATGTAACACACCTTTTGTATAACTACGTGTGTGCACACATGGTTTAGTGTTCTGATGCACATTCATCAGATTAAATGAGGTCACCTAAAATTATCCAATGATGATCTAAAACTGATGAGCATATCAATAAGTAGGTATAATGATTGACAGTGTGAGTGTAAAACTTAGATGTAATACACAGCTGCTTTGTATGATCAATGTAAGGTGTCAGATTTATAAAATTTGAGTGTGGTGAAAATACTACTTCTCTTTATACATTTACAGTATGAATTATGAAATATTTGCGAGCATTAATTGAATTTTTCAATGTGAGATAATACACACACATTTTTACGTTAAACAGAATGCAATAAATTACTCATAACGAGATAGTCGTAAATTGAAGGGGTCCAAACCTTCTGTCATATATGATACGGTATTCATCAATGAGGCAACGCAAGAAGGGAACAAACATGACCAATTAGCTTAACAATGTTTACTAAAAGCACACACGTAACTGGCACGTAAATATATCAAAAAGTCAATGTAACCAATGCAAGCTCATCTCCTCATATTACATAATTCCATTCACAATAACTACTTAGATCGTATAACACCGAGTGGCAAGGGGAATTGACACACTGTTCAACCTAACAACACACACTAATGATACGCAAACATGTCAGGAATCACTGAAAATAGATGCAATGTTATCACTTAATTTCACACAATAATTACCCAAATACACTCTGATGAATTAATGCATACAATGTGTTCCTATTGACTAATTTTACTGAAAATAATCACTCAATTTCACTCACGACTGAAGCACACGAACAATTGTACATACCTTATCCACGCTAGCCACACTCTGAGAGTTCACTGCACTGCGCGCTCATTCCTTTTTCGCAAGGCCGTCCCTATTGTTCAGACGTGTGTGCGTACACTGTCACCAAATTGTACACGCTGTTCCTTAAGCTCCACGGGTTTTAAAGGGTACCAATGTGTTGAAGTGTGTTAATTAATATTTCCACGTAGTATCTCTTGTTGATTTTCCGAAGTAATTAATGTAGACATTAAATTAAAATTGACGCTGAAATCCCGAGCTTCTTCAAGTTATTTATAGCCAAGAACTTCCAAGTTTATACGAACTTCTTTAGGGTTTCATGCGCACGAACTTCTTCTAGGATCCAGTTGCTCCAAAGAAAAAGCCCTTTACCCCTAATAGATAAAAAACCTACTTAAGTATAGGTCTTGATGGAGGTGCCCTACTACTTTATACTGTTTCATGGCATTTCGTTTCTCCTTTCCTACTTCAGAAGTATTCTCACCTCGGAATTTTTCCGTCTTGATTTTCTTGTAGACGATCGCCTGCCGTTGCTCGTCGATGCTTTCTGATGCTGCTTCCCAGCACTATGTTCACTTTCTATCTCTGAACTTTTGAACCCCCTTGATTTTTCGACAGCCGCTTATATAATCCTTTGGTTTTATAGAACTACATATACGCCTCTTGAAAGCACGCCTCTCTTGCCCCTATTTCGTAGCTCTTGACGGTTGGTTGGTTGCCCGAATGTTGATGTATAATTCACATCCTTGAGTTTTTCTGGCTTGGTGCTCTGACTGCATACGATTCATAATAGCATCCTGCATGATTGTTTTCCTGGCGGTTCGACGGTTGGGCTTTAATGGCCATGTTGCATGAGTTCCATACGTACACATCCACAATCACTATCATCACACATCATCACACATTATCACACATCATCATCACCACATGAGGTTATATTGAAATACAGGAATAAAACTCTGGTGTAGTCCGTGCTATATGCAGTTGCCATACATCATAACTGTTTGTGGCTGATGCAGTTATGTTATATGCAGTTGTCGTAAGTCATAAACTTGCATGACTGAGGTAGTTATGTTATATGCAGTTGTCGTACGTCATAAACCTGTATGACTGATGTAGTTATGTTATATGCAGTTGTCGTAGTCCTAAACTTGTATGATTGATGTAGTTACGCTATATGCAGTTGTCGTAAGTCATAAACTTGTATGACAGATGTGGTGATGTTATATGCAGTCGTCGTACGTTATAAACTAGTATGACTAATTAGGCACATTTTAGGTGCAGTTGTCATACTCTGTAATTCGGCACAGAATGCTTCCTGTTTGACTTTGTATTTTTCAGAGTGTTAAAATGTAAGGTTTACGAACATAAACAGAGAAGATGAGAGTGCCTTGAACACCGTTAATTCGATAAATACTGATTTTATTTGAGTAAAGTTTCTGTATTATAATAATATCGAAAATATAATTTTCTATGCAAAATAATACACTCTTCAGTTCCCAGACAACGCTTCAATCTACTATCAATTAAAAGTTGGTGCTTGGAGGATATGTTTATCATTTTTTACTATTTGCAGTTTTAAGTCGACGTTGGAATTCTTCGTTTTTCCTGCAATGAATCAAAATTCGGTGGTGGAAATGGATGGAGACGGAGCTGAAGACCGACTACGTCGCAGCGAGGTCAGATTTTCTACTAGTCTTATGTTCAATTATATTACATAGTGCTTGCATAACAACAATATATTAAGATTGACGTAAATTATGAAGCTATAAGCGGAACCAATGTATGCTATGTTTAAAATATTTTACTTTAGATTTAATATTTGCCTTTTTAAGTATTCTTAAATTTGTTTATTCCAGGGCCATGATCAAGTCGGTCTTTTCCGTGAGACCAAGAGGAAATGAGCTTAAATATTATTCCAATGCAGAAAAAACACTTCTCAGTTCCATTACCAGCTTGGTCGACTGGTGAGCGAGTCTGCTTTCGAGCGGGAAGACCCGGGTTCGAATCCCGCTGCCAACATGGTTGACGCGGCTAGAAATACGGCATGGGACTTGGGTAAACAACCGAATAATTATCGAAGTAATTATCCGACCCAGGAATGGGCCAGAAGGTTCGTTCCTATAGCCTCATTCTATTCTATTCTATTCTTTTGCATCAGAAGGCTTGTTGTTCTAGCACTAGCCCGCATGTGTGAATTGACAAGCCAGTAGAAAGGAATCGAACACTAAAAAATACCTCATTGAAAAATCAAAGCAAAGAGAAAAAACAAAGTTTTCTATAATGATTTTTCCGTGTTTCTCATCGCAATAACTTTTGTGCTGAACTCAGTGAGAACTATGAGACTTAATTAAACAAAGCATAAACATTCAACTCTAAACTTTATTCAATGTCTTAAAGACCAGTGGATTTGTTTAAGACTCACCTCCATCTAAAAAGAACTCAAAAATTTCAGCAACCTTCTTACATACATTTTTGCGACTTGATCTCTTAACAAAATAATCAGACACATTCATGACGAAATTTTCTTGACGTTTCATGTCATTTCTGTCTATGCTCTCAGACGGTTGTCCGAGTGTTGAAGTCACAATTGGCTTGGGTAGTGAAAAAAATAAAATGAAATTTCGATGTATTGAAAAATAAAGTGAAACTTCGATGTACTGACGAAATAAAATGAAACTTCGATGTATTGAAAAATAAAGGGAAACTTCGATGTGCAGAAAAAATGAAATGAAACTTCGATACTCGGAAAAGTTTGAAAATTACTATAACACAATTTTTCTTTTTAGAATGAACAATAGTAGGAGATCCTCGAGATTTATGAAGCTTTTTTGAGTGATTTATTATGTAATAAAACGCCCTTTGGGCTTCACTAAGCTCTGTAGGATTAGTTAAATTAATCATTGCTATTTAACGAGGCTTCATTTGTCAGGCTTTCGAGGATTAGTCCAATTCATCATCGAGATTTAAAAAAGCTTCTTCAGATTAGATTAATTAATATTAAGAATTTACGAGATTTTCTATGATTGGTTGAATTAATTTCTGAGAATTTGTAATGTGACGATATAAGAATAATATTAAAACAAAAATAATTTGTTAATTCATATTGCTTTATAACGAGTCATTTTCTCCCTCTCAAAAAAACGTAGTTCTTGTTTTCAAATGCAAGATTTTCCTGCATGCTGCTTCTCTTCCGTTATTTCTTATCAAAACATGTAAATGACATTCTTAAACAAATGAAAATAAAATATGACGTGATTGCCTTCGGAGAGCCCTAAACCTCCACATGAAATGACTAAAAGGTTCTTATTTTTGATCGTAGACGTGAGAAAATACAGTAGTTTATTCTAATAATCAGGAAAATGAATAATAGCAGCCGTCTACCGTATTCTGGCAGATGAACCACAAAAATATCATACCCTATTGGACAGATTAATCATACTTCTAACCGCTGAACAGCTAGGCACAATACTGAACAATCAAAATTCAATGAAAACTTTCACATCGAAAATACTAAGATTTTCTCAATCGCTAACCTCATTTCACCTTAAAATGACATCAACCTTAGCACTTGCCATTGCGCTGAAGATTTGGCACTGGTGGCGATAATATGAAAATTCAACATTTGCAAATAACACCTTAAAACAATGCCTGCTGTCTTCCTCCCATTACGGCGCCAATGAATTTATTCGGAAAATCCCCATGTGATTGCTTCTCCAATGCACGAACCGGAAGGTATCCCTGCTCTATGAGCCACCTAGGTGCTGCAACAATACACAAATAAAAATTCCCTTAACGTACAAGTCTTAGTGAACGTGTAAAATCTGCTGCCACCCATTGGCATGTTGCTTTTAATTTGATTCACTTTGAATCTACCCATTCCCTGGGCATCAAATATACCCTACAAGGCTACAAGCAGGTCACACACTTTTCCTCGTAAGATATATCTCCCAATTCCCCGTTCTCTCAGCGTCCCTAACGTTTTATACGAGCTTACTCTTCCCTCGTCTGGCTTCCCTTTTCCCGTGTACATTTTTTCGGCCAATAATATGAGGTCGGTTTTTAAACCCCTATAATATTCTCCGCCCCTTCGGTGATATAAAATCGACCGTCGGTAGGATAGCAATCATTGTTTATTTTTCCTTCGGAGCGTTCTGTGTCCCTCTCGAATAGGCACCAAGTGTTTTCCCATAAATTCATTCACGTTTAACGTGTAGTTGAGCCATGTAAGCATATACTACATTCGCACTGTTTCATACTTTATGGCTTTGCTGGCCGCTTCGACTACCAGCTACCCGTCTTTTCGATTGTTTACGTTCCTTCCCCTCACCTTGGCGCTGTAGGCTACTACCCATGTGCGTGTGACATATTCACGACACATACACATGGTACATACACATGTATGTGTCATGACAGTAACGTCGTATGAGATTGATTAAATTAATTCTTAAGATTTTTTTTAATAGAATGAGGCGATAGGAATGAGCCTTTTGACCCAATTTTGGGTTTGTACCCAAATCCCATGCCGTAATTCTAGCCATGCGATGGTCATACACAAACTAACCACCACGGCATCAGACCTCGAACCCGGGTCTTCTCGCATCGCGAGCGAGTTCGCTCACCAGTCGACCAAGCTGGTGGTACAGAAATCACGTCGCGTCAACACCCAACAGGGGCCGTTGCGGCACTTTGCTGTTGCTTTTAATTTGATTCACTTTGAATCTAATTGACACTTGTTCAACCCATTCCCTGGGCATCAATATAAGATCAATATAAGATTTAACCGGAGCTTCCTAAGACTAGTTAAAATAATTCATGAGATTTTATGAAACTTTTTAGGATTAGTCCAATTGATTTTTGAGATTTAACGAAGCGTTCTAAAATTATTCAATATGATGAGCTTTGAGATTTTACGAGACTTTTTACGATTAGTCAAATTTATCCCTGGATTTTAAAATTTTTTACCAGATAGGTTAAATTAATCTTTTATGTTTCACTAAGCTCTTTCGGATTAGTCAAATTATGCTTTGAAATTAAATAAAACTTTTTGTAATGATTCAAATAAATTATCAAAAACAGGAGCTGTTACTGTCAGTGTTGGGGGGCGTGGCGCTGTGTGGATTGGCGGTGGCCGCCATTCTTTTCATGCTCGGGGCACCCACGAGCGGCGTCTGTCTGGCCAGTTCCTCGTGTGAGTGTTGAACCCAGAGTGAAATGGCACCTGAAAAATACACACTAACATATTAGAACAGAGTTTTATATAATACGATAGAGTGTAATATATTGCTAAACAATATAATATAACATAATGTAATATAATATTATATAATATAACTTTTTAGAATATGTAGAAGCCATGTTTTTTCAGTGGACAAAATCCGATATAATGTTTTCCAATATGGTTGACCATTTTTTGAGGAAATGTTAGTGTAAAGCAGCGGTATACATATATGATATTTAACTGTACATATTTTACAACGGTTTTCATCTACACCTCGTTCACACTGAACATTGATAATTAGAGATTTTTAGTATTAGTATTCGAATGGAATTAAATCAAAGCGAATCATATTGAATCAAAAGTAATCGAGAGCAATTCTACATCCCATATACCATAATCATAAATACTATTTTCATGTAAGTCATTCATTCGAATATGTTGCACAATTATTTTTATACAGTACTTCATTGTTTGATTGCAGCTTTGTTGCTGGCGGTGTCACTCGGGTTCCTGTTCATCTTGCGCAAATGGCCAACACTGAACGTTCTTCTGATGCACCGACGACCTGTAAACACCATCACATCAAGGTCAAACAACAATGACCCTTCCCCTAAGTACAGGTCATCTTGGGGCAGGACGTATGCAGAGAAGGTAAAAGGAGCCCAAAATTCAAGTAACGTCCAAGTTGACGTTGAAGAACTAGAGCGACATTTGAAGGGGATCCGAGTGTCACACCGAGACACGAAATTAAACAATCTCTTGTTCTTCTCCAAAAAAAAGGGTTCAAGGAAAATCCAACTCACACCGAGAGTTTCGGTTTCTTCTTGTGCCATTTCATTGCCATCTTCTCACAGACTGCAACGACGCAGTTCTTTTGTGGCAACAGAGCAATCGGAAGTGATTAAAGAATCTTCTGACGCACGCCTATCAATCTCAATCTCTAAAAATCCATCGCCAGAGTATTGGATGCAGTCGAATGTTGTCCACAAGGGTGTAGAAGAAAGATGTCCTTCCACGCTAAGCTTCAAAGACGGTGAAAACTCGACAAACTCTTCTCTGATAACAAAGTTATCCTCTCCTCGAAATGTGAGTCACGAGGAAAGTAAAGGAAGCGAATTGCCATCGTTTGAAGAAGTCATGGAGCTTAGAGCTGCTGCGTTACTGCATTTGATGCCTCAACCTATATTCAGAACAGGATCTGAATTGACAAGTGTTCATACCATCGGTAAAACTTGAACTTGACGTAAAACAACACAACAGAATACAGTGATACTTTTTTATTTTGCAAAAATATAGAAAGGCACTGAAAATAAATCGATTATTTTTTGTACACGAAGACTCATTCGCCGAACACAGATTCGTTCGCTGCTTGTGATAGAGTACGACTAGATACTGCCCAAACGAATGCACAAAACAGTAGACTTTGTATGTCTCACCTTTTAAAGAGCCTTCGACGAAGTTCCCTAAGAAAGGCTAGGAGCCAAAGTGGAAGGGTGTGGATTACAAGGCAGCTACTCTCGATGGATACGAAACTGGCTCACTGGTCGTATTCGAGTGATGATTCATGATCAGGTCATTAATTTGACGCATGTATGTATCATAAGAAGTCCCACAGAAGAGCTTTTTAGGCCGGCTCCTCTTCATTACCAACATTAACGACCTTGACTTCGAAATCATTAGTAAAATCAACAAATTTGCCAATGACGAGAAACTCTGTCACAAAGCGTTCACCGAAAGACATAGAGTAACTCTTCAATTAGACTTCAATCATGTACTATAATGGACCGAAACCTTACAAATGAGCTTCAGCATAAATAAATTTTATGAATTACATATACGTTGGTGGTCATAATTCAGCATTTTCCACGCACACTGAATGACATACCCATTGAAGCAGTACAGCAACAAAAAGATCTCGGTCTCATTATCACCAAATATGTTAACCATGACAAACCAGTCGAAAGAAGCCTCTGAAATGTGAGTAGGATCGTTGATTTCATTGCAAGAGACTCTGAATACAAGTTAAAGAACATGATATTACTGCTCTATTAAGTTCAAGTTCGGTCAAATCTGGAACATGCAGGGCAGCTCTGGTTTCTTACTGGGTGAAGACATCAATAAAATGGAGAAAATTCAGCCCAAAGTAACGAAAATTATCTCTGAACTCCGGAATTTTAGCTCTGAAAGGTGTCTTTAGCAGCTTGAACTCATCTTCTCAGGACAAAGAAAACTGTGACGGGAACTCATCGAGCCCTATCATTATTTCAATGGTTGTAATGATTTTACTCATTTCGACGGGGACAATAACAAGCGAACCAGAAATAACGGCCAAAATTAATAACAAGGAAGTTCAAGATAGCCCCAGTTCTGTTTTTTACCCATTTAAAATTGACGGAATTTGGAACTTACTGCCCGAAGGTATCGTTTATATGGGCACTGTAGACACATTCAAAAGTTTTTTTGACAAATATTGGATTAAGAGCCCTTCCAGTATTGTAAACTACTGATTCTAAATCCTTGTTAACTATTACGGCCTGCGAACGATTGCGGTGCATGTGCTTGACTGAAATATCAATGAAGGTACGTGTATGTGATTGATTTCTTTACTTTAGACTGTATGGGACTTGGGTAACAACCCAGGAATGAGACAAACAGTTCGTTTATGTGGCCATATTATATTCTAGTCCAAATGCTGAGAGCATAGCAGAAACCATGAATTTAAAAGTATATTTGATAAATTACAGATAGTCAGAAATATTAAGGGTTTAATAACATGTTTATTTTAGTTTGATATGTATAACTTGATTTAATTAATAAATGTGTGGAAAAAATTGTAACAATAATTATTGAACACCCCGTAGTCTCCATTTTTGATGTCTTGGTAACTTATTTACTGGTGTTTTTATACTTTTTAGAATTGCATATGCAAATTCGGAGCGCTACGGTTGAGACATTCTTAAGATTTAAAAATTTTTTAGTGTTCTGAAATTGATATGTTATCCTCTGTGCGTCTAGCACTCATAATTCCTTAATTCCAAAGTAACTATTATTATCTATCAGCATTGTCATAATTTATTGTAGCTACAGAGGTTAGCTCTGTAACATCCTGTTAAGCAATGAGTATTCTTCCAATTTGAATGTTTATTTTGCGTTTTAATATGCAAAGCTTTATAGGGATGACAACTAAGTTCGTTTTATTGGTTAATGCTATTCGTATAGAGCTATCATTATTTTAGGATTATTATTTTTGTTTCAGAATTGTGATTATTTTCCCCGCAATGAGTAACTAAACCGAATCGCCCTCTAAGAAATAGAAGTTTTGTACGCAGTCATTTAGAGATAACTGGCTTAATGCACCCGATTTGAAAACTTGGCTGAAACAGATAGTAATGATCTCAACTGTCGTTATTGTAAGTGCTGCAATATTTCTTTCAAAAGTTATAACAAATCTATGCCCATAGAGCACAGTAATTCAATGAAATTTGAGAGAAATATAAATATGAAGTAAGTAAAGTTATATTTTAGTTAATCTATAAGGTATTGTTTTTTAAGTTTGGGGGATTTTTGCGGAATCTGGGGGAATTTCACTGCAATCTGGGGAAAAGAGAAAAACCTCAGTGTGTCGCGAATTTTGCACGCCACAAAGTTCACGACACTTCATGGGTAAAAAGTCAATGTTATTTAATCTTATTTATTTACTTTAAATCAAGGAGCAATTTAATATTTTTACATTTAAGTAATTTAATTATCTAATTTTGACGACTTGACCGCCAACAAAAAAAGAAATGGTTAGGGTTTTAAGCCGTCCCTCTAATAAAACCTGGCGTCTCTTCAAGAATAATAAGGTGACGTTTAATTGAGGTCATAGAGAGCAGAACGTAAATACACAACTGGAGAGAACAGTTAGTCTCAGCACCCCCACGCTCGAGTCCGTCGGTCCCTGGGGTCTAGAGCCGGAATGTCAGCTCTCACCAGCCGAACGGCGCTCAATCTTAATCTTAGGTAGCGTACGCAGAACACCAGTGGCAAAGGGCACCGATGATCGGTGCTCCAAGACTGCAGACGCACGACCTTGGACTCCCACTTCTTCCTGCCGCTAAATAATAGATTCTTATGAAATTTTTCAGAACACCGGGTAAATGTTGATATTAATACCAAATGTAGTTCAGGGACCTAACTGTAGGCAAGCAACCTACCATTGACAGCGAGGACTCATGCACTGGAAAGAGTTCGCCCGTCGCTGTCCCAAAGCTGGTAGCAACCCCGAATGTATTTGTACTGTTGAAATTAACGAATCAATTACTCTGTAATGATGGACTTAGCAAGAAGAATTTCAGTATGGTGATATTTCAGTTAACTTTCAAATGCTTGATACAAACCTAAAAGATACGTGCTCTTTCAGTGTTTTCATCGGAAACTGCTAGGCGTGTTAGAATTTAAAGATAGTTGAAAATAGTTAAAGAAGCGTACTCCACATAGATAGGAAAGGATAGTAGTAGTAGTAGTTTTTATGTTTAGAAAGGAAGAGGAAATTCTAATTTATAGAGTAGAATTCACAGTTGAGAGTCTTTTCAGACCCTCATGATTAGACGAATTCACTCCTATTTAAGTAATTTTAATTTAAAGTTAGACAACAGTCTAATTTTAAGGTATTTATTTAGAGTTCTGGTTAAACCAGTTATTTAAAACATGGAGTACGCGTCAGACAATTGGTGCTAGATTGTACAACAAAACAAAATGAAAGAAATTCTATTCAAAAACATAAAATATAGGCAGGGGAAAGCATAGAAGAAGTAGAACGTCACGTCTGCCGACGATGGAGCAGGAACAGCTTCCACCACAGCACGCAGCCCGACGACTCAGCTTCACACTGCAGCGAAACTTGTAGTCTGAACAAGTGTAATACGGACAATTGGGCAGTTTGGGACCGGATGGAACCTCTGAACGCGACGGCACTGAAACTCTTCAAAAATCAAGCACCATCCTCCTTCAACAATAATGCCCCTTCACTAAACCTCCGCCTCTCAATATATCGGTACTTTTTCTACTTATCCCTAGTTCTTTGTCTGAATACAAGTAGTTCGGAAACTACATTAATCCTATCGAAAGTGAAAATTTCGATAAGTGACCGTTTTCAAGTTGACAGCGTATGTCACAGTACAATAAATAATAGTAGGAACGCTTGCAAATTGGCGGGACTGCAACGTCATGAAATGATATGACGTCACAGTGACGTGCACGCAAGTCATCTAATCATGGCACACAAGTGGCCCTATTGGCTCACGAGTCAGGCGAACGGTCACTTTTGTTAAATTTATGCTGATTTCAAAGCAATAAAAAACAATGGGAACCATCTTGAAACAATGGTTTAATGCTGGTCGGTGCATTTCTATTAAATAAATACATATAATTTAGATAAGAATTACGAGATGTAATAAAGTGCAACGATAGAATTAAACAGACAATGCACATGAGCATAAAAAATTAATAGTAATATCTTATTCTTCTCCTTCATTTTCTTGTAGTTTCGCTTCTATCATTGAAATTCCATTTTTATACTCACAATGATACTATTGAATAAGATACTCTGGGATGCTCTGAGTGCACTCAGTTCATACATAATAGAAGGTGGAAAAATAACTTTATTAATCGCGAAATTAGCTATGAGAATACGATAAATTAAAACCAAAAAATTATAATTTTCACATTGCAGAGAAGTGTATAATTATCTGAATCGTGTAACGCAGAAAGGAGTTTCAGTCCATCAAGTTGAATTCCGTGTCACTTATCAATTATTTTTCTTTCAAACTACGTAACAGAAAAGTCATATATATTTGTTCCATTAATGTTATTATTAAGTGAGGTTCATGGATACAATTTTAGACGGGCTTGTTAATTTTGGCACTGGACCTCTCAGGTCCACTTCGTAGTTCTAGAGTTAAAATAATTTGAACAATTTTGTTTGATTAGGATCTCGTAGCCGAGTGATCTAAGGTCTGCATGTGAAAGACGGAAAGCCTTACTGGCGTTGGTTCGATTCCGTTCGTCAGTTTTTCTTTTGTGTCATATCGGCATCTGGCGTCCTGCCCCCCCAAAAAATTGACCAATCTTTGCCCGGCGCCTGGCGGGATCTCAACGTCACTGCCTGAAAATCGTGACGTTTATAAGTCGGAAGGGTGGTCATTGCCATCCCTTGCATGTGTTCCTACTATTCTTTACTGTACTGTGGCATATGTTGAAACGTCAGTGCCACAGTACAGTAAAGACTAGTAGCAGCACTTTCAATTTTGACGTCATGGAATTATGTGAGGGGTGAGGTGAGAGGGGTCTCAGTGACGTACACACAAGTCAACCAATCATGGCACACAAGTCAGGCCAACGGTCACTTTGTAAAATTTATGCTGATTTCAAAGCAATAAAAAACATTGGGAAACAGCTTGAAACAATGGTCTAATGCTGGTCGGCACATTTGCTACTACATAAATACATAAAATTTAGATAAGAATTACGAGATGTAATAAAGTGCAGAGATAGAATTAAACAAACAATGCACATGCGCATAACAAAATTATTAGGAATATCTTATTTTTCTCTTTAATTTGATTGTAGCTCCGCTTCTACCATTGAAATTCCATTTTCGTACTAACAATGATAATATTGAATAAGAAACTCTGGGATGCTCTGAGTGCGCTCAGTTCATGCATAATAGAAAGTGCAAAAATAAATTCATCAGTCGTGATATTCGCTATGAGAATACGATGAATTAAAACCAAAAAATTATAATTTTCACATTACAGAGAAGTGTATAATTTTCTAGATCGAGTAACACAGAGAAGAGTTTTAGTCCAACAAGTTGAATTCTGTCATTTTTCAATTATTTTTCTTTCAAACTAGGTAACAGAAAAGTCATATGTACTAGTTCAATAAATGTTATTATTAAGTGAGGTTCATGAATATTATATTAGACGGGCTTGTTAATTTTGACATTGAACCTCCCAGGCCCACTTTGTTGTTCTAGTTGTTCTAGTGTTAAATTGGTTTAAACGTCGCACAAGGTGATATTCTCGTATTTCGTGGCTGAGTGGTTAGAGTCCTGTGTACATGGTTGGGAATGCTCAGTAGCGCGAGTTCGATCCCACTCGTGGCAGTTTTTTCTGTGTCGTATCGGCATTTGTCGCCCCGCCCCTTCAAAAAATTGACCAATCAGCGCCAAGACAATTATACGTCATGGATCACGTTCCCGCCTAAAAACCGTTGTTGGGGTGGTCATTGCCAACCCCTTCATGTGCCCTCACTTCTATTTACTGTACTGTGGTCAGTGCATGCAGGTGAGTACTGACGCTTGTGCATGCACTGACGCACATACTGAGACGTGGTCAACTATCATGGTCATCAGTAGTGAGGGTTGAGTGGGCGAAAAGTTAGTCTAATGGCATGATGAATTTTGCACAAAAAAAAAGATGAAGATTTAAAGGAGCCATCATCTCCGACGGTTGACGCTTGATAGGTTAAGAGATTATCAAGACTATGTTATCGCTTATGTCCTTCCCAGTAATCAATGGTCAAACCCTTTCTTAGGTTTTTCTTGAAACGCCGGCAATTCGAATAATTGTAGGTGAAATGTTTGAGCCAGTTTCGTACTCCAAAATTCCATTATACGCACGCAAAAACGAAATGGAAATAACTGAAATCTCGAAGAGAGAGAGCAATTGTTGTTGAAATTTAGAGGAATCTTTAATAAAATGTTAGAAGTTTCAATAATAAGTTCTAAACGAAGCTTCAGACGAGGTTTTTATTAGAGTGCAGTCTTCTTGCAAATATATGCCCACTGACATTCCCATCACGTAAATACGATAAAGCTCTTTAACAGCTTATCACTGGCCCAGGTCAAGGGAACCGTCCATCCAGAAATCAGCTTGAATCGATGAAATTGCCGTAATGTTTTTCCTGTGGGATCTAGATCTATGAAATTTGGCCTACGTTTGTATTTTTGGAAATAAATAAATAAATTTTTCCCATTTTCTCCATAATTACGACGATAATAGGGAGAAGGAAATGGGGAAAATTTGGTTATTTTTCAAAATCTATTTCTCCGAGAATTTTTATTGAAAAGCAATGATTCAGGTATCATTGGATGCGCAAGGAGTTGCTACATGTACTGACGAGAGAATGTTTTGAAATTCACGATAGTTTAGTTATTATAAAATTTCCTTTTTTTTAAAAGTCAAATTTTTCCGTAGATTTTTCAATGTAACTCAGAAATTATCATGAATTTCAAAACAAGCTCTCGTCAGTACATGCAGCAACTTTTTGCGCATTCAATGATACCTGAATCATTACTCTACAGTAAAAAACCTTGGAGATAGATTTTAACTATGGTCGCATCAGCACTTTACAGGAGGTGTATTTTAGTACCCAGGACAAGGTCTTTTTATAGGCCTTTTTATTCCCAAACTACATTGCTTGGAAAAATAGGTGCGGGAGGGTGGTGAGGGTGACGGAACATCCTCTAGGGTGGTGAGGGTGACGGAACATCCTCTAGGGTGGTGAGGGTAACTGATCATCTTTTGAGTTTTTTGTGCCTCCTTGAAGGAAGCGGATGTCTAAAAGGCACCAGGAGCATACGCTGCGGTGTCCTCGATAGGCTGCACCCGACGCCGCTTGGAAGTACGTCGTGTAGGAGTGCCCTCCGAGTCCGGGTTCCTCTTTAGTTCCTGAAGACCCAGACCCAGTCGCACCAACAGAGAGCCGTCCTCATAACGAAAGTTACGGACAAGAACGGTGTCCGTGGCGGCGAACGTCACCAACGACAGGTGAGCGTTCTTCACCTTGGAGCACCGGAGCCATAACTTGGAATGCAAGCTCTCGTTGGGGTTCTGAGTCCGTTTCTTCAACCACTGCGAAAGAAGCTCCGATCTCGTCAGGTCCACATACACTTGAAGGATGCGCTTGAGAAGGTCCTGGGGCAGGTGCACCAGGTACCGAGCGTGGAGCGCGTTAGGCTTTGGGGCGACGCCCTGTGCCTCTGCGTGCCTCACCCAGCACCACGAAGTCAGGCCAGCAGGCCAGAGCTGCTCGCATGATAATAAGCCGAAAGAATGGACCTTCCCAAAGACTCAGTCGTACCCTCGGAGTCATGCGAACGAACATTCTGACCAAAATGTGTTGCCAGCATATCGATCACCGCATCAGTCATCAGTCAGCTAGCGCCGCTGCACGACTCCACTCGAGGTTACCATAGCAGCTCTCAGGTCCTTCAAGTTATGGAGTCGCGTGACAAGTCTCTTACAGACATGATTCACGCACTCCTCCTTCACGACGGCCACCAAGTACGGATCAGCACCACATTTCTGTATCGAATAGAGCAATAAAAAACATCCAAAAATTTTAAGATTTTTTACAAGACGATTCCCTTGAACGAATGTAATAAGGCTCCGCATTTTCAGAAGTCATTCCTCTTAATCCATATTTAGTTTATTTCCTGCTCCATCAAAGCCTGATAAATAGCTTCGGTATGTCTAAGTAAAATCATCGCTCATTAATTTCTGAAGACATGTTGTATGGGTAACCTCACCCACGGGAGTTGAATGAATTAATTACTTCAGAGCAATTTGAAACTTTAAAACCTATCTGAAGTTCTTCATGGTCAACTGCGAATAGCTGAAAAGGTCTAAAAGCGTTCCCGGTGAAGCTTCAACTAACGCCAGTCACCAAACTACGTAATTTCAGATTAAGTTTTATACACAAGTGGCTATAATATAAAGTTCGGTCGACGAGATAAACGAATAAATTTTAAATCAATATTTGCTCGAATTTTGTATAGAGAGGGGAGGGAGTCCAGTCTGGTGTTCGATAGTTTCAAGGAAACCCAGAACCACACATGTAGTACGCATAAAACGAGATGGAGTTTAGTTATAGTATTGGCTGACCGGTGAAGTCAAGTCTGAGAAACTATGTTAACGAAGACTGAAGACACTACGAACTGTATTTTCAGTAATGTTGATTTGGCTGATGGAGATAATGTGTGCAGGGGGATGACTGGGTATATTAATGCAGACCTAACAAATGCCATATATAGTTTTTCCTTGGCGGATTGAGAGAGGTGGGAGAATCTAAGTAGTTTGTTGAGGTTGTTGTTTGCTATTGCGCATCTGGACATCTGATTTTTAAATCCGAAAAGTGAAAATTAAAGTCCTACAACTGTGCCTTTTTTGTGTATGAGAATTATGTGTTGTCTATGATGATATCTGCTGTATTGTATCTGTTGATGGGGATAATTTTGGACTTTTTGATATTGGTTTCGATCTTCCATTTACTTTCGTACGCGTTGATTTGTGTTATTGCGTGTATGGTTTGTTGAGCTGCATGATGGGGGGTATTTACCAAAAGTTATTTGAGTGATATCATCTGCAAAACAGATGTAATCGGTATTGGGTAATGGGGGCGGTAAATCGTGGGTATAGAAGCTGTAAAGTGTTAGTGACAGGCACGCTCCCTGGGGTACGCCTGTACAGTATGCTGTGTAAACGGGGTCTTGTATATGTATCTATTCTTATTGATGCCGTTCTGTCTGTGAAATAGTCATTTAGTGTTTTGATGAAGAGTGAAGGTAAGTTTGTTTGTGTGAGTTTGTAGACGAGTTCGGAGTGCCATACCCTGTCAAAGGCCTTTGACACATCCCTTAATACCATGTCTATTGTGTGTTTTTGTGTCAAATTTATTGTTATGGTTTCGTGTAATGTTGCTAAAGCTGGGTGTGTCCCTCTGTATTGTCTAAAACCGTGTTGCCTAACGTTTTAGTGGTCATGTATTGTTATGTAGTTGTTAAGTTTTCTATTAAGTATTTTGTCTAGCAGTTTACCGTGTACATCTAGTAGAGAAATCAGTCTGTAATTTTATACTGATTTTTGTGAAGTGTTGGATTTGGGGAGAGATATCATTGTTGCATGTTTGAGTTTGTCAGGAAAATGGCCAGCTGAAATGGACGTGTTGACTATATATAGAAGGTAATTGATCATGTTTTTTGAAAGCTGTTTGAGTTGAAGTGTTGTGATGCCTGTGGGACCGGGGGCTTTTTGCTTCAATGTTTTCAGTGTTTGTAGGAGCTCATCAGGGGTTATTGGGGGAAGTGAAGGGGATCAAGTCCATTGATATCTTCTGTGTCGTATGGGGCTATTTCGTGTGTATTGTTGTTCATGTGCTGCTGTATTCTGTTAATGTGTTCTGTGTCAAAGTTTCCATTGCCATGATCTGTAAAAATATCTTGTCAATGTTATCTGAATATGGGTTCTTTGTCCTGTGGTGTGTGTAGGTGTGTTTTATTATGTATTAGATAAGGTATTTTTTGTTTTGTGTTTGAACCCATCATTCTTTTTGTGGATGACCAAAACATTTCGGGGTCTTCTTGTATGTCAAGTGATTAAATTATTGTGTTCTAATTATCTGAATATTGTTGTTTGTAAATGTTCTAAAGTTTGTTTCTAAGAATTATGAGTTGTCTGTTTAGTTGCATTGATGGACCATTGGTTTCTATGTACTGTATTGTATGTTGGTATTGTGTTTGGATTGTTAGTGTTTCATGTGTGGGTTTCATGCCTAGTAAGATCCTGTGTGAAAGTAATGATATGCATTTTGCGGTGGCTTCTTGCAGGTGTTCTGTCCATATGTCAAGGTATTGGTCTATTTCTTCTAAGGTAAGGGTATGTTTTGTGGGTGGTGTGATTGTTGACAGTATTTTTTTGTATTTCTCCCAGTCTGTTTCGTGAAAGTGTCTGCGTTGTTTGATGGGGATTTGTATTGCATTTGCAGAAATTGTGGCTATGATTGGAATATGGTCAGAGGGTGTGAGTGGTCCTGGTTTTAGATGGATGTTGTGGTATGCATGTTTATTTTGTAGTACAATGTCTGGGGATGTTGTACTTCTATGTGTGTATAGTGCAGGGAAGTTTGAACCTATAGGTCTCAGAAGGTATCGTGTAATAAGAGTATGTAGGTGTGATCCTCTATAGTTGTTGTAACCTTTATAGTTGTAACCTTTCTCTGGCCGTTCACATGAACAGACGCACCAGAAAATTGGTGCTCAAATTATTCAAAATGTGACAGAAAAACAGTACTACCAAGCATCTAAATCAAACTGACATCCCTGTGAATGTGCCCCCCATCAAACTAGAAAAAAAGTGACTTAAAGTTTGAATGTGTGCAAATTTTAAGCAAAAATATAGTAATAATCCTGTCCAAATGCTTGCAGTGTCTGACTCAGTGACAAAAACGTAGGTAGGCCTAAGAACGGCCCTCGCGCTGCGAGCAGAGCTCCCTTACCCTTCTCTCTACCCTCCCTTGCAAAGAAAGCTCACGCAGTTAAAGCATTATTTTTGAGTACCTCAGTGGAAATATCGGCCAGACATAACATTGGGAAAACGAACTATTACAAAAAAAGTGTCAATGTGAAAGTGTCTGCACCCTTCTTAATGATAATCAAAGGTACTGGTTTAATAAAAAAAAAGAGGTAGTAATCCCAAATTCATCACCCATCGAAGTTTGAATAAATCCAAACATGTCCATGGCAAATGCAAGAATAACTCTCCTCGTAGCAAGAAGAAGAGGAAGAAGAAAAAACAACATTTGTGTACAAAAGGAAGGCCATCTTTGTTCTTTGTTCTAGACCAGGGGTCACCAAACTACGGCCCGCGGGCCGAATCCGGCCCGCGACGTCAATTCACCAGGCCCGTCGACGTTGAACTCACGTCGCTTCCTCGGCTCGTGGTAGCTCCGCCTACGCTCTGACGTCACCATGGTTTCCATCGCTTTAAGACCTTTTTGAGAAGGTTGTTTTGTAGGGCCGCTAAAATATCGTGATTATTTTAGTATTAAATAATATTAGACCTAGTAATATTTAGAGTAAATCTTTATACTAATTTCGCGCCACTTGTGATTGTTTTTTTTAGTCTAAATTTAATCATGGTCGTGACTTCAAATTGTAACTCTCGTCGTTTATAGAAGAGTGTAGTCAACCACAGGTTCTCAAACCAAACGCAGTGTTGCCAATTTAGCATTTTTGGAGCCAGATCTGGCATCTTTTGGGGATGGTTAGCTCCAACACCTTGTCATCTGGCATCTG
>VCRD01003349.1:43526-63260 GCA_006783055.1 Trinorchestia longiramus | reverse complement strand
GTCCCGTCGAGAAAAAAAACGATACATACAATTTACACATCGCCCCGATACATGACCTTATGTATATATCATGAATCTCATGACACTGGAACCTGTTCTCTGTACAGTAGAGTTCCTAACAACAGGACTCATACATGTCCGGAAGTCAAGTCATACCGGTTGTCAAGTCATCTGTATGCAGAAAATTAAAAATTTATTGAAGTTTAGATTACTTTATTGCAAGTAATTTCTGTAGGAACTTTAAAAACATAGGAACATTTGCCAGAATTGCATGTTCAAATTCAAAAACGAAACATCATGTTTGTGGTTAGGATAACCAAGGAATAAAGCATGTTAAAGTAATGTTTGTACGATCGTGACAAATTTGAGCTTCAATTTATTGTAAGTAATGTCCCGTTGTTTGTTATTATTCGTCTGTATTATCGTTCATTACGTCCTATATCTTCTTTTTCATTTCTTCCCGTTTTATTTCTTCTCACTTTTTAGTTGCAAGACATTGTTGTAGCCGTCGTGCTGGCATAGAATGTTCACTGTCCAAAATAGGTTTCCTCTCCATGAATTGGATCACATATTCAATGGCCTTCTCAACAGATTCCAGGTAATTTCTTCAGCATGTTCGTCTTCTTCGCTGCTGGGACAACATTAATTATCTTCATCATTACGAAGATTCGCTTCGGTTTGATGATCTGTGAAATCCAGTTGGTTGTAATTTGGGTCTGCTTCAATCCAGCTTTGTAAATCATAATCATCTAGGTTATGTAAAGGATCATCATTTAGAGCAAGTCTTCACATTTCTTTCAGTGAAAGAATTCCTAGCTCTATTACCACGGAATTTGAAGTCTGGGGAATTTTATTCATTTCAACTTCATTCTCGGCATCTTGCTGAGGCCATAAACGATGCCATGCTCCACAAACATTTGCGACTTTTACAGCATCCCAAGTTTCTTGAAGCAAATAAACTACACCTTTGATAATAAAGGTTCGTTGAAATTCTACTGGCTTGACATTTTTATGCATCATCTGCAACACGAAATTGCTCTTGTAATGGCATTTGCGATTCATTATGACCCCTTGATCCATTGGCTGTATAAGTGAAGTGACGTTTGGTGGGAAATAACACGCATAAATGTTCCCACAGTCTGAAACTAAAACACCATCAGACGGATGACTTGCACAATTAACAAGAAGCAATAAATGTTTCGTTTTTTTGTTTTTCCACATTTTTCGAAGTTCTCGCGTACTGACGGAACAAAACTGTTAAAGAACCAATCTTTGAAGATATCTTTGCTCATCCATGCATTTTTCTGATGTCTATGAATTACTGGTAGGTAGAGTACAAACCCCTCGTGGAGATTTTCGTCCAAGATCACAGAAGCTTGCTGGCGAAAAAGCTTTTTATCGCCGCTTCTTTTGCTGTTTTGTAACTCAGCTCGTTGATAAATTGTATTTTTTGAACTAAGTACATCATATAAAGTTGATCTGCCAATGTTATAGATTTCCATCAAATCACTTGTGCTTGCACCATTCTCCTTTTTATCTACAATCTTACGTTTTACGTCTAACGTTAAACATTTTCTTTTTCTCTTTGCTCCAGAAGCGGATTCACCAGCTTCACACATCATGGGCTTTATGAAATGAAATTACGTAACAAATTCTGAAAATAAGAAAACAAATTGAAAACGATTTCAACGAAAACATGGTAAACAATGCTAATAATATTCATTGTATGTCCGGTTGTCATGTTAGTCCGGTTGTCAGGTGTCCGGTTGTCGTGTTAGTCCGGTTGTCGTGTTAGTCCGGTTGTCAGGTGTCCGGTTGTCAGGAACTCGACTGTATCTGTATATCGATGGGAGGATGTACGTATAAAAGTCTTCTCAAGTCCATCATTTCAAAGATCTCGATGTTAACTACATTAGTTCGTCAGGCCTCAACTCGCACCACTTAAACTGATATTCTTAGGATAAAATTTCAGCTCATCCATGCAGGATCTAAAGCTTTCCCCCAGTGTCACTGGCAGCACTGTGTGTTTTCTTGAACACAAGATAAACAAGGGGCACGTCGATTATGTGTAAATCTAAGCTTCTAGGGAGTTTTTACACGTACATTGTACCTTGTATTTAAAAGTGCATTTAAACAGCAATGTTAAACATTGAGCCGTGCTGAAAATGTTAAAATTATATTTGCACTACAGACGAATTAGTCAAATGTATTGAATTTTCCTGATGAGTTCTGAAGTTACACAAAATGCCTTGTTTACGCTAGTAAGTTTCGTGAAAAAGTTCATAAATTGGAATGTTTTTGAAAATTATCATCTGTATAGATTTTGCAGTATATAATTGTGTACAAGAATTTTGTGCGGTCAAGCTGTCATTATCCAAAAAAATACATCACTATTTCTTTAATATTGTCGGTGAAAATGCTACATTGAGAATATTTCAGTAAAGGGTGCCACAGATTTTTTTTAAAGCAAAGGGCATTTAAAAAAGAAGTCATGTACCGCACCCAGTATGTTGGGCCAGGTTGCAACCTGCAGCAACACGCCCTCAACAGTTGTGCAAGTGTTGTCAAACTATTGATGGATAAGAAAATAAAGTATTGCACAACATTTGGTGGATCTTTTGTCTTGTTTCCTCATTTAGAAAACAAAACTGGAAGCTTAATGCCAACCGGCTGTTCTGCATTCTACATTCCTCGTATAATTCAGTGTAAAATTTTTAGTTCTACATTTTATATTTGTGTTTACGTTCCATGTTTCATATATACATTCATATTGTACATTTCACGTTTACAGTATGTTCAAGTTTTACATTTCATACTTGCATTCACATTCTATAATTCATGTTTACGTTCATGTTTTCTGTTTCATTTATACATCCATGTCTTACATTTACACAAAATAGACTACCGTAGAGAAGACAAGTGTGGTGTATCAGCTAGGCATGCAAAATGTTTTATATTCATGTGTCACATGCGAAGGATTTAGTTTTTCTGACGTGATTTGTTCATAAAGATTATTCACAGAATGTTGAACTCATCAAGATCAGGTGACTTGGTCAATGTGAACACGCATCACCTAAAATAGCATGACAAATTGTTGTAAGTCTCTCGCGTTCAAAACATTCTAAGTTTTCTGAAAAAATGAGCTCCGTTTACTTTCTAAAACGAACTGCATTCTATGCATAATATATTGTAATGTGTACAAAAAAGCTTCAAGGGAAATTACCTCCAAATCTTTAGCTATCATAGAATATTAGCCACTCGCTTCAGCAATGACCGATATAGAAAATGCTTTGTAATCTCTGCACCATTAAGGGTTTCATTATACTAAAGCCTGGAGATTGTGCTCACAAGTAATGACATCATTATCAATAAAATATTATTATGCTCTCTTAAGCATGAGTTAATTTTGTTTGCTGCTCGGAGAGCAACTTTTTACGGCAACTAACGCTTCATTTTTAATGCAATTTTTAAAGGTTATGATTTGTTTGCCTGCTGCACGAGTCATCGCTCAAGCTGGTCATTTTTTTTCAGACTTTTTTAAATTTTTCAATCATGCGTTAAAATAAAAAAATCAGACGTTTCAATCAGTTATTACTTATTTTTCAATCAGACGTTAAAAGACATTTCCATTTTTACTTTAAATTTCGAGTATTTAACAGCACGAGCGTTATGACGGAGCAGAGCAAAATTTTTGCCTCATGAAGCAAGCTTCTAACGCTTTATCGCATTTCGGACGTTCCAGGGTAATGTATGCCTAACAGCTTTCAGATGCGCTGGTGGATATTGCAGAACTTTGAATTCTCGTTTTGAAAAGATCATTGATTTCTCGTTCTACGGAATCCAAGCTCGAGCATTTCGTGCATTGCCTCCGTCTGCATATATAGTACCCACGGACTGAATTTGTGGAGCATATTTGCTAAGGGATATTTATTTCGAGGAGATATTTGCCCTTGTACGTTTGAAAGGGCGAAGAACGAGTTGGGTAAATTTCTGTACAATAGAGAAAGAAAAATCAAGGAGAAATACGCAACTATATTCCTTGACTGTGATTGTCAAATTCCCTTTAAAAATATTTGCCTTCCCCGAGTAATCATTGTGTATTTCAATACAATTTATAATTTTATGAATTACAAACATGAGTTAACTGTCATGAAGACGTGAAGTTTAGCGCGACATTGCGTTTAGTTTGAAGAACAGAGCTGTTAGAAAACAGAGGAAACAATGTAATTTCGTGTATTACCTTTTCTGTAAACCTCTCAGTACCTATAAAGCTTCTTACCACTAGACTTATTCTCACGTTTTTTTGCTACTTTATTCGTCCTGGACAATTTGGAATTCATGCCATTCATTTACTATGTACGTAACAATTAGTTTGAAATGATATCGTTTCTTTAGAATATACGTAGTGTATAGTTTGAAATTTATATTGTTTCTTCACTATATTCGTAATAAATAGTTTCGAGTTGATGACGTTTTGCATCATTACCGTCCAAAGTTCGACTTGTTCTTCCTGCACTGAAATTGAAGTCTGTCGTTCATAAATTAATGTCGACTGAGGCAGTTCTGATGGCATTTTTTCCCTTTTCGACGCCATTCCACGAATTTTCATTTCCTTTTTTGCACGCTTGGCTTTGGTAACTGTTTATTGGTAAATACAAAAGTACTTGAGAGGTACGGTGAACTCTGGATTGACGTGAAAATTTCACTTTTTTGTTTTCTAAAAAATAAATTCACGGTAGAGTTACAGAATGGAAACTGCTTAGTCTTTGTGGCAAATATCTTAATTGAAAATTAAAATCTGATGTTGCTCCGAAGGTGACTTGGATCCAAGAACGTAGGCGTGGTCCCAAAAAGATAGGGTCGTGATAATGGGGAAAAATTCCAAGAACATAGCGATTGTAAAACGAGGGAATATTCGAAAAATATGGGGTCAGAAAACGAGAGGTAAGTCGCGAGAAGATAAAGCCATAAAACAATAGGAAAGTACGGAGAAGATGGGGGTTGCAAAACAAGGGGTATATCTTAAGATGATTGGGTCGTAAAACGAGGGGAAGGTCCGGAGAAGATGGAGTCACCAAGCAAGAGGTCGTTTGACTTACGATGTTCATGCGAGAAATCATCACAATGAAGTAGAGATCAACTGCATCTTGTCTTACATACATCATTTGATATGGATAGAGGTAACAGAAATTGTTCTCGAAAACTTATTGTAAACAGAGTCGTATTTGCATCTACATCCAATTTGTAACAGCTGTGTGATTACAATTTGGAGCCCAAACAATCGCAGTCACCACTACGGCAACTTATAAAAATTGAGTGTTCAAATATTTTAACATGGTCAGCCTGAAGTATCTATTTCTGAAATTTTCATCACAGTAAATGCTAGACAGCAGAGTTTGCTTCAGAGATTGGAATATTATAAAAAATAGGAAAATTTATGAAGTGATACGAACTCAATTTTAAATTGCATTTTTCTATCATAAAATCCTTTCACCAATTACTCGATATTCAGGAATCGTGTCTGGGATCAAAATGAGCATCACCTAACTAGCTTTCTTAATAATCCATAAACAATCAACATAAGATCAATAGCACAGGGATATTTAAATCAGTTTTACGGATGTTAGGAGGCATTGAATTTAAATTCTGAACACCGATGAAGTTACAATTAAATAACTATTTAATCTTATAGAAGCAGGAGAAACAATTTTAGCTTAGTTATGATATGATGATGTGGGCCAGTTTCAAAAGAAACTATACATTGAAATCCGTCATTTACTGAAGCTTTACTCGGAAAAGTATAGCTGGGACTCATAGTGAAACTCTATATCGAAGCTCTGGAAACTACTTATGTCAAACTAACGAACATTTTTTGCCTAGTAGCATCACGGTACAGACTTGTGGTTACCCAGAACTCAACGTCTGCTCGTGATCCACTGCTGTATGCTGACAACCAGACATGAGTGTTGAATTCAACTCAAAGTACTGGCATTCAATGCTTAAGCTTAACGCACTCTCACGGTTTGATGCCATACTGAATTTTCTACAACTGTCAACTTCACTACCGTGAAAACGAGCACAAAAATTTGTCTTTCACCGAGCCGAGCGTGCAACATAAATATTCCAAATTAATTTCGACAGGCTGGTGCTCTCTATTTGATATGATTGACATTAACTTGGAATTGGATGCAGAAACAGTGCATGTAATCAACCTCTCATGGAGACTAAAATAACACACATGCTAATTAGTTGTTATGGAGGCCACTGTAATTATTTCATCAGTAATTAATTTCTGCGCATCCTAATCGGACCGCCGCAATAGCCAAGCTGTGGCCATTGATCTGGAAATGTTGATGAGTGTGTGGACTGTCATTTGTTAATTAGTAGACTGTCACTTTTTAATTAAATAAACGTTACTTGTTAATATCTAATTAACGGTCACTTGTTAATAAATTGACTGGTGGTCATTAATAAATGGACGGTCCCTTATTAACGACCCACACAGAAGTCTAATGAATTATTCCCACATGAAACTTAAAGAACGCACACAAAAACAAAATAATACTTACTGTACGTCTTAAATTTTCCAATCAGGCCACTGGAGCTTTGGATTCTGTAGCTCATGTATCATTTGAACTGCAAGAATTACATGTAGGGAACAACGCATTTTTCTCCCTCTTATGACTGACTATGTGTTCAAAGTTCGGGCCCTCAAGCTGCGCTGTTGAATCTTGTGTTTTCAATTTGATTCTTCGTGCAGGCAGAAAAATTAATCCATGAGTGGCAGGCTGTAATAATTTGTAGATCTATGGCTTCTATACATAGAAAAAAAAAACAAAAATTGTAGAGCTGACTTTTTTCAGAAGTTATCTCGTAAGCTACGATGGGCATCAGTTTAGTGAAAGTTTTCAGCATAAAAAGACTATGAAGGTTCCATTTCTGTTTAACAATTTTATCATGTTTGTTCACGGTAGAAGAATTTTCCGGAGTATTGCTTACTAATTTTCTCTCTGCATTAGTCAGCTAACGATGCCTCTGTATCGTTATACCCAATAAATTCCGTTCTTCTCTACAGTAATGTCCTCAGGGCTTTATTTAAGCCTCATTGTTGCTCATTACATGGTCTCAGAGAAAGAATTTGACATCCTGAGGTTAGGAAGTCTGCACACTAACTGTCTTATTATCTCTGGACTAACAACATGACGTTATTGAAAAGATGGAATCCCACTTTATAATTATACACAGTTTGTTACTTGCTTGCTTGGTCCGTCTCTCTGTGACGCTCTTAAGGATTTAGATAGGAGGAAATTCGGTAGGGTATACATGTTTGTAAGCATTGTATTGTGGATCCCAAAAGCACATCCTTTAATGTGGAAACTCCTTCGCAAAGCCCGCGTCCACTGGCAAATCAAACGAAAAAATTCAGTTGAAAACACATAAATTTTCACATGTAACCAGTAATTATCCTATTATTGAGCATTAACACGCCATGTTGCATCTGGATCTTTAAACTTTGGCGTTTATGCGCGAACAGAAAATTTACGGAAAACTTGGTTGAAAAAGAGTCATCAAAATTTTTTGAGTGTAAGAGAGAATGCGATTTTTTCGCAGTGTACTTTGAGAGATGTAACTATAGAAGCACACACAAATAATAAAAAAGTAATCGAATTTTTTGTATTGCCGGAGCTCCTAGTTAGTGTATACTCAATATGTCCATGCTGGGCGTGTTATATCATCGTTTATGTTCATGCCATGCGTATTATATCCATGCTTATGTTCATGCTATGTGCGTTATGTCCACGCTTATTTTCATGCCGAAGTTATTAATTTTTACAATGATCGTGTGATACAACAATGGACGTGTCGCTTACGTGAAATTATTTACATGAAAATAATATATATGTGATGAAGGGGGGAAAAATCTTACACCGCTCCGGACTTCAATTCCTTGATGCAAGTGGAAAGAGAACCATCTGAATGAGAACCAAAGAATAGAAGGAGAACAAATGGAAAGATTAAAACCGAATACAACCATAGAATGGGTAGAGAACAAATGGGAAAGAATCAAAGGGAAGAGAACTGATGGGAGGAAAATTTAGGAATAAGAGGAAAACCAATGGGAGACACCCAATAGGAAGAGAACCGAAGAATGTGAGGTGAACCAATGGAAGGAGAACCACTGCAAGGATAACTAATGGGAGCAGAACCAATTGAATTAGAACCACTGCGAGGATAACTAATGGGAGCAGAACCAATTGAATTAGAACCACTGCGAGGAGAATCAAAGAATCAAAGTTGTTTGGTCTGGTTCTATTGAGATTAAAAACGAGGGTAGGAAATTAGAAGAATTGTTGTTAAACAAAGGAGCACATGACGTCAAAAAATTTTCATCAAACACGAATACATTGAATATAAGTATGTATTCATGGATTCATTGTTTCTATTAAATGTTATTATCAATTTAGATGTTGACAATTGCAGAGTAGCCTACATTATCTTTCTACGACACTTTTATTGATGGTCTCATCTAGGATAATTTACCACCCCATTTCACGATTGATAATTAACCGTATTACAAGCATAAACAGTATTTATTTTAAATTATTAACAGTATCAAAAGTGTAAACATTTCATTAAAAGTATTAAAAGTATTCAAAGTAATAAGAGTGTTTGGTTCAGAGTATTACTAGTATGAAAATTAAGTCTTTGGTTAAAATACAGGACGACATACCAGTTTTAATCTTGTTTCAACCTTGAATTCGAAAAAAACGAACATGAGAAAACAGCGCATTAACAGGCTTGAGAAAAAAAGCTGGAAAAGACGTGAGAAATGAGAAAAAAAGCAGGAACAGACGTGAGAAAACAGTGCAGGAACAGACATGAGAAAAAAAGCTGGAAAAGACGTGAGAAATGAGAAAAAAAGCAGGAACAGACGTGAGAAAACAACGCTAGCGCAGACTCAAACTGTATGAGAATCATTACTATGATCTGAGTTTATCCGACACCAAATTCATGCATATAGAATATACATAAAACAAATCTTCTCTTCATATGGTGCCGTGAAGAATACTAGTGCAATAAAAGTGTTTTAATTGAATTTACGTTGTCTCACGAGTGTTTGATGAAGACACAAGATTCTCAGTATTTTTTGCAGCGTTAGAGAAATTGATCAAAGAAGTTCTTGTATAATGACAGACACAATACAATAATATAACGAGACCTGTTTCACTATATAGTTTGAAATATGCCCAGCAGCAATACATTTTTTGTGATATATGTTTCAAAATGTGTCATCTGTTTACTAATTACTAACCAGCATTTGTTTTATTTTGTATACTATAAATTCAATGAAATTGTGTTATTAATTTCACCCGTTACCTTCTTGTTGCTAAACTGCTTGCAAAGTTCATGAAAATAGAATTTCACAGAATTTATAGGGATCATTAGAGTCAAACTTCAGTGCAAAGAACAGCCGCGTCTGAGGCCTCGAGTTAATTGTTCTTTATAAAAATGCTGACAATGGTTTATTTCTTCTGCGGGGTATTAATTAATTGTAGTTCATTTTCTGAAGTTTGATTCGTTATAATATATTCTCCATTAGACAAAATTCTTTAGTTAAAATGATCTGGTTGCAGTAATTATTCACTTTATTTTGTGAAAACAAACGAATGAAACGAATAAAATATTTGATTACATGTGTGTTTTCATTTGTTATTAACCTCATGATATTGAAGCATATGAGAGAAATTGATAGTTAGATCAGAGGTGTGTTTTCTTACCATCAAGTTCCTTATAATGAAATTGAAGAAATGAAATCACATGCGTTGCCTACTGTCTGTCAAAATACAGGGTCAGGGAAAATAATCTGACACATTTGTAGGTTAAATTTGTAGGTTAAATGTGTCAGATCATTTTGCCTGACCCTGCATGAATGAAATTCTGGAATAGAATTGCTTAGAACTTTTCCTAGATTATGCGAAAAAAGGTTTACGTGTAACTACGTGAAAAATAGGATCACGTGTAACTACGTGAAAAACAGGATCACGTGTAACTACGTGAAAAATAGGATCACGTGTAACTACGTGAAAAACAGGTTTACGTGTAACTTCGTGAAAAACAGGATCACGTGTAACTACGTGAAAAACAGGATCACGTGTAACTACGTGAAAAACAGGATCACGTGTAACTACGTGAAAAACAGGTTCAGGTGTAACTACGTGAAAAACAGGTTCAAGTGTAATGACCATGTGAAAAACAGGTTCACGTGTAATGACCGTGTGAAAAACAGGTTCACGTGTAATGACCAAGTGAAAAACAGGTTGACGTGTAATGACCATGTGAAAAACAGGTTCAGGTGTAATGACCAAGTGAAAAACAGGTTCACGTGTAATGACCATGTGAAAAACAGGTTCAGGTGTAATGACAAAGTGAAAAACAGGTTCAGGTGTAATGACCAAGTGAAAAACAGGTTCACGTGTAATGACCATGTGAAAAACAGACTCACGTGTAATTACCATGCAATACAGCACGAAACTACTCATCACAAAGGTTCATCAGGAAGATAAAAGATACAAGAGGCTGTCTCCGCTGTGCCACGTCACACAAATACCATTACAAAAACCGTTCAATAGCAGCGATTACGAGTCATTATTGCTTTTTTTGCCACAGGAACCTCCGTGCGTTCGAAGCGGTCATTTTATCCGTTAGAATTGCAGGCCTTCGTTCATATTGAGCGGAGTCTGCGTTCTTTTCTAAAGAACTTGGGGCGTTTTTTACGCATGGGAATGTGGTAATATCCAACCGAGTCCGGCTTAAAAAACACAAAAGAATGTTGAAAACAGTGCATCTTTTCAAAGGTGTGCATTTGGCTGAAAATTAATAAATTCTCCTGAAAAATAGTTATGTGGTCCCTCGTGTATCTTGAAGGCACAGCTCCTGCATTGAAATTACGTCCACCATGGTTCCAAATTTACGGAATTTTCCACCTTTTTCTAGACTCTGGACAGACACGTTCATTGTGACAAAAATTTGTTGATGTAAGAAATATTTCAGTGAGCTGAAAGTCGTTCAATAGATTGATTATTGGTTTCTATTGATGCGTAGCTCAAACGAATTTTTATTATTATTTCAGTTGCGCCCTGAAGGATACGTTTCTTTCTAGTTAACCGAACCATGTCGTTGATAATTTTTTGCGTTCATTCATTTATGTAGTGTGAATAAATTGTGTATGTTGTTCCACAACGCGCATCATTCATTTTCGAGCCCAAACTAAAAGGAGAACTTTACCAACCTTGGGTGAGCTGTATAAATGCCAATATCATAAACATTCAATCTTATAAAATTGAATATTCATTCAAAAATTTCTTTATATTTCTCGACTGAATAACTTGGAATCAGCGCACTGCAATTGTCACTTAAAATCAATGGGAGTTATATCAATTACCAAACACAGTTCAATAGCGAAATATCCGTGGAGTTTATCAAGAGCCCTCAAAGTCTGCAAGAAAATTACTATGTAAATTGGAAGCTCATTTCGAACTCAGGGTTGTGAAGCATTTTGTGCACAACGGTGACGAATGCTAGTCAAAATGTTAATTAATTGAATTAGAGAATATAAATATTATTTATTAGACAACTTATACTTTGAAAGTTAAATCCTACATTTATACGTATTTTTCATTATAAATCAACTTCTGCCAGCTCAACAACGGCCATCCTAAATGGTCTCTTATTTCCAATACTCGTAGCAAATGGGCTAGAAGATTTTCTCTGAAGAGATTTACAGCTCAATGCAATTCTTTGTTGTGGGTGCAGCCAAAACAAATTTTTGCTGTATGAGTAACAGTGGCATTCGTGATAATGTGTTCACAAAATAACCTCGAAGTATAAATTTTAAAACTCGATTGTTTCTTATTTTCTAAAAGACAGGAGGACACTAAACACTGACATTGTGTTTTGTGAATAAAGAAAAACTTTGCGCACACAATTAATGATCGTAAATATAACTTGGTTCGTTTCTTTAGGGTAATTTGAAGCGTGTCATAGAAAACGTACATGTGTAGACGTATGGACCACATATGTGGTTAATATTAAAGTAGAAGTTTCAACTTTATTTCTAAATTTATGATAGTATCTTCGTGTTCTGCTTGTGTTACTGACACACTACAAGTTTTGAATGCTTTGTTGATATAATTATGATCACATGCGTATACCGCACGGAATGAATTTCCTACTCCTATTGAGTTGAATCATGAATATAGTAATATTATTCCTATGGAATGCCGTGGGAGTTATATCCAACATGGATGTTGATTGTCTTTCTAGATTATTTATTCTATGTGCAGAATGTACATTCTTTAAACAATGCAGGAAATAATCATAGTTTTTTATTCAATTGAACAAATAACACCAAATAGTGTCGAATGGTACAAATACCCAGACCAACTTGTGTCAAATGGTACAAATGCCTACACCAATTGGTGTCAAATGGTACAAATGTTCACACCAACTGGTGTCGAATGGTACAAATCCCTACACCAACTGCTGTCGAATGGTACAAATGTCCGATACATTTTTAATGTTAAACTTTAGGTTAGTGAGTTCAAACAGCAGCTGAAAAGTTCTCCAGTTGACGATACATTATTTTTGCGAGAACCCAATGGATGTCTTCAGACAAGCTGCTTGCTGGCGTCAAACAGAGCTGCTAACGGGAGTTAGATGATGACGTCTGCATTTCGCTGCCCGAACTTTCTCCATTTCAGAAGTTTATAGACGCGTTCAGTGTTCGAATTGATCGCCTAAAAACGCCTGCAAACAAGCCTGAGGAAAATACTTAGCTGGGGTTAGTAAATTCTACAGTTTTGTATTCCAAATGAGATACTGAATTAATGTTTATGTCTAGGGGTAACGCATCACAGAATAAATGTCATGAACTTTGGAGAAGTAATGAGCTTTAAAAGATTTTAAAGCCTGGTGAAGGTATTTTCAGAGCCCGTTTTTAGACTCAGAAATGATTTGAAGAAAGAGATCTGATCTGAGTCCATTGTCTATGTTTGGCCAAGCAGACGTCTAATGAGTGGCAGTCTTTTCTTTGAATTCAAAAATTGAGAAGAAAAATCCATGAGCCTTTCCTGGTCGTCTCTCTCTGAGACACACGTGGCAGTGAGCTGAAAAACTCAAGTCATTCGCGCAGAGGTGACGGGTATTCGCGCAGAGGTGACGGGTATTCGCGAAGAGGTGACGGGTATTCGCGCAGAGGTGACGGGTATTCACACAGAAGTGCCAGGTATTCACACAGAAATAATCCTGAAATTCTGATATCATTATCGGACTTACAAAACCGCAGTGAGATTTTACTTGCAGGAAAGTCAGTGTTCGTGGGGTAACTAGCGTACGAGTATCTACTTCCGAAGAAATATAAACTATGAATTTTATTGGAACTTAACACGTTTCCTGGGATTGCCTATCCAGTGCAAATCTTTACTTTGTACACGTAGCCCCTAGAAAGCTTTGAAAAAAAATACAGAACCTAACCTGAGTGACCCACCGGTGGGTCACTTCGCAGGAAATGTGTTAATTAACTGTTAAGCTGAGTGGTCGGTACGATGATTTACAGTTGAGTTCCAACGTCGTGATGTGTAGTGATGCAGTCAGTAACTGTGTCGTTAACAGCAATTAAATCCTTATGACTTTGAAAAATGCATCACTGTTAGGAGCCGTGATGTATTAGTGAGTTAAAACTTCATGTTGTGTGTCGACATAATGACTTGTGTGGCAGTGAACATCATGTTACAGGACAAAATTTTCAACGGATCACAAAAACGCTTCATTTCCTCCGAAATTCTAGTGCTCAGAAAAAATGAGTTACGGGGTGCTTCGTTGAATTAAAATTTTGTTGCATCAACTTATTAAACAGAGTAAAATAAGTTATAATAATTGTTAAATAAAAATCTTGCCGTTGCTTTGTTGATCATTGAAGAAGAAAGGACTACAGAATTGGTTTTCGGTCTCCTAGCAGCTGGTACACAGGCCTGCCAGGTGGTTCTCAGTCTCCTAACAGCCGGTACACAGGCCTGCCAGCTGGTTCTCAGTCTCCTAGCAGCTGGCACAAAGGCCTGACGGCTGGTTCTCAGTCTCCTAGCAGCTGGCACACAGGCCTGCCAGGTGGTTCTCAGTCTCCTATCAGCTGGTACACAGGCCTGCCAGCTGGTTCTCAGTCTCCTAGCAGCTGGCACAAAGGCCTAACAGCTGGTTCTCAGTCTCCTAGCAGCTGGCACACAGGCCTGCCAGCTGTACGTTGCATGTTGCTGCATCTGATGAGACCAATAGGAAACGAAGAGACGAGAATAGGGGGCACATAGGAAGCGTATTGGTATGGAACCAGTGTTACAGGAACCAGTGTTGCAGGAACCAGTGTTGCAGGAACCAGTGTTGCAGGAACCAGTGTTGCAGGAACCAGTGTTGCAGGAACCAGTGTTGCAGGAACCAGTGTTGCAGGAACCAGTGTTGCAATAACCAGTGTTGTAGGAACCAGTGTTGCAGGAACTAGTGTGACAGGAACCGATGTTACTGGAACCAGTACTAAAGGAATCGGTGTTACAGGAACCCGTGTTACTAAAACCTGTGTTGCGGGAACCGGTGTTAGCAGATCCAGTGTTACAGGAACCAGTGTTACAAGAACTGGTATTGGCAGAACCGGTGTTATCAGAACCAGTGGTGCTGGAACCGGTGTGAAAGAAATCGGTGTTACAGGAGTCCGTGTTACCAAAACCGGTGTTACTGGAACCGTTGTTACTGGAACCGGTGTTGCAGGAACCAATGTTACCGGAACTGGTATTGACAGAACCGGTGTTATCAGAACCAGTGCTACCGGAACTGGTATGCCAGGAACTGGTGTTACTGGAACCGGTGTTACTGAAATCGGTGTTAGCAGAACCGGTGTTACGGGAACTGGTATTGCAGAGACCAATGTTACCGGAACCATTGTTACCATAACCGGAATTACCGTAATAGTAATGGCATAGCGTACCATTCTCCCAAATAATTGCGGTGTTGAAAGCATTTCTAGGCACAACGACTGATGCTTCTCCAGTGACTGAGGTACAATTGCTAGCACAGGCGTAGCGTCAACGCTGCAGTCACAGTAGCAGAGATGTTAGCAGCAGTTGTTATGCTCCCATTCATTTGTCTAAGTATGGCCGGTGGTGCTCAGAATGGAACTCAGGAGAATGCATTTGTATTTCACTAGAGTATTACTTTACCTCAAGTACTACAGCAGCATTGTGTGCCAGTATTTATTAATTTCTAAAGTAGTGGCATTTGGTGACTTTCTCATTACGCTAAGTATCAAATTTCTAGTGAAAGTTTTGAAATTTTATTACCTTGTAGCGAACAGTTTCTAGTGTTGTATAAATGCATTCTAATGCTTTGTTCAACCTCGACATTAGAAGTGAAATGAAATCATTGGCTGCATTCTTTTTAACATATTTGGTTAACCCCTTTTTCCTACTTTTCTATCTAAATTTTCACATGTTAGTGTCTAATTTGTAACTCAGTGTTATTTTAATCTTCAAAAACGGAATATGAGTTATCTTTTACTTTACAGCTCAATTTTTAACATTGCTGCAGTACTTTTAAACGGCATTTTTTGCTCGCTATGGTAATTTATTTGTGTGCGGTTTGCCATCAGAAAAACAATTTGAGCGCAGGTTCCACCCTAACAGCTCGCAAGCAGCGCCTCAAAAGTAGAAAATGTGAGAAAAACAGCAACTGCACGCGAGCTTCGCTGCCATCTCTGTACAAATGGAAGCCATTTCGACCTTTGTGTCGGAGGACTTTAAAAAAAATTAAGTAGAGGCGTCGCATTTTTCTGAATGGTTTTACGAATAGATCTATTAAATTTTTGGCATAGGCACGTCATTTCTATAAATTCTCTAGCACTCGATAAATTGTCCAGCCATGCTCTAAATTTGCATACATATCAATGTTTTGCCGCCGCTTTCAACGTTGTACGTTGGCTATAGAAAGTTCAGGTGAATTATAAATACACACATTGAAATAATGAAACATCGTAGATACCGATAAGACAATCCTAATGCAAGAATTTCAGAGCTTCACTGATTTGATTCGCTTTTAGTTGAATGAAACAATAAATTTGGGCATCTTAAGTTGTACGGTATGCTAAAAAGATCGCTGCTGTTTATTTACACCCTCCTAGAGACTCAAAATTCACTCTTTCTAGTGTTGTCAACTTTTATCTTAACTAATACTCATAACATTAGGACCTGTAAAAAATAACCCTGGAAAATTTCCAGTCTGACAGTCAGAGTCTGAGAGTGAACTAATAAACTATTCAATGAATTGGATCAGAAGTTATATTGATGACTTTTCAATCCCTACTCAACGTAGTTTAATTGCTTGGCTGCTATTAATTTTGGGGGATTGTGGCTGAAAGATATTAACTTTTTGGGAACTGTATCACAACTGCTTAATGAAGGGTTACGACACCTATAACATGAAGTACATGAGTAGAAATAAAGTAGAGTAGAAAATAATAAAATAGACTATAGAATAAAGAATATAGAATACGGAATATAGAATAGAAAGTAAAACAGAATAAAAAAGAATTAGAAAGCTAGAAGAAGCTTAGTGATTGATTCTTGGTGCCCATGCCGTTAGGCACCAAGCACGCACAGGCACCACCTGGGTGGGGTGATGCAACATTGAAGAACAATCACATCAGTTCCACACGCACAGGCTCCAGGATGTTAACATTGATCAGCCTTTTTACCAAACGAAAGTGATAGTCTCGAACAATATTTATCAGATAGTTGTAGTTTACTTTCTTTGTTCCTACACGAAGGCAGATTTGCTTATTTGGAGACCAGGAGAGAACTTAAACAGAAGTGTTGCTTTGTACTCCAGAGAAGAGCTCACCAATGCGGTCTACAAGCCTGTACGTGAGCGTAATTTCTTAATGTAGAATTCATTTGAGTGTTCAAAAGATATATTCCCAGTGTCGTTGACAAAACAAGTTCATTTTCAAAAAGAGAAATTAGATTACTAATAATCAATTAGGTTATTAGGCTTATACCGAAAACCATGGTTAGATACTTTTTCGAGCTCATATTATCATGGAGATGCATCGAAAATAACGCTTTCACAGGTTTGCTGCAGACTAAGATGAATGTTGAGAGAGTTCGGCTTAAATATTCGTTACTATAGAAAGTGCCTTCCCTCGCAATGCATACATTATGTTTTCTTAGCTCACGTTAGTAATTTCTAAGTTTAGACATAATTTTTTTGTAATGATGGCCGAGTAATTGTCTTACGTACTTCTTTCTACTTGATATACGATCTGAAATTACCATTTAATGGTCTCATGAGTCATTGTTTTTCTTGGTATTCTGTACTTCCAAGTGACTCCTAAACTGAATCAAAAAAAAGTTCGTATTTGTCTGAATGGAAGTTGGAAATAGCACGAAACTTTTATAAAAAAATGTACTGTTTTTGCAGTGAGGCATAGCTTCAACCTATGCCTCCTAGTCTGGCTTTCCGTGCTGGGAGTCTTGTATGCTGGGAGTAATCAGATACGATGTTTAGGTCTAAAGATCATGACCACGAGTGGACCACAAAAATGACGAACCCAACACAACAACAGTTTCAAACTTAATTCCTATGCCAGTTGAGGCATAGGCTTGAGGGCTTCTTGAAATGAATGCCAAGGAATGGGACCACAGTTGAACAGTTCTACTTTTCCCTACATACGTAAGTATACCAGCTTACTGTGCGTGATTATGGTGTTTGTGCGAGATTAATGCACTGTGTATCTTTAAAGGGCGTGACATTTGGGTAGCAATCTAAAAATGAACCACTGGGCTTGTTTTTGTTGCTATATTCTATTCTATTCGCTACTGAATAAGATTTCTGTTTGATCTCTGCCACTTCAGTAAAGCTGCGTGTGACAGGGAAAATCTCAAGCCCAATCATGTCTATTCCTGAGCCCTTTTTCCCTTCTGTCCCTAGACAGTAACTTGTAACGACGTTATGTCCCCGACCTGAATGAAGATTGGGTTACAAAGTGTCGACTGTGAGTGGCGGTTTTGTTGCTGACTCTACCTGCGACTGTCGATATCACGAAATGGCTGCGCGATTTAACGTATTCACAACGGTTTCGTTTGAGCAAAAGAAAAACTTTAAGCATGTGAATGTGTCTTTGTCAGCGTCAAATGATAGGCTTATACATAAAAGCACATTTAAAAAGTGTCGCAAGTGGCGTATTTCTTGATGTGTCTTTATATTTGATGTACCTTTTCTGAAAATCACGCACAGTTCAGAAAAAATCTGGAGCGTTACACGTAGGAGCTCAGGAATGGATCTTGTTGCCATATTCTATTCTATTATTTTCTACTCAGTTACTGCACATCTCAGTTGTGTTAGTTCCTAAAATCATCTCGTACACCTGAGCAAAATGTAACTAAGAGATAACTACGCCTATTGAAACAAAATTTCTGAAATTAAACGAGATACAAAAAATTATTATCACTCTAAAATTTATGAATAAAAAGTTACAGTAAACTTATGTCTGTGTCCAAACACTAGTTCATGTAAAACTAAGTGTATGTGCGTATGTTTATGTGCCGATATTCTTTTATCTATATAAGTAGTAGATCAGAAGTACCAATTATAGGTAACAGAGTCTTATACGATGCATAGGAATGTACATGAAAGACACAAGGGTAAATAAAAATGAAAGGATCTCGAAAGTAGAAAACAATTTCGGGGCTCATTTATATAAAAACACTCTTAAATTATGGAAACAATACTTTTGAACATCAAACAAACGAGTATTGAAGCATTTCAGCAAGTATTCATAGTAAAAGAACCTCAACCGATTTGAAACACAGATTCATGGCATGATATTAAGTTGGCGTTTATTTTGAACATTTAAAAATATCATAATGCAAGTCGTTACTGATCGACAATGGGTTACGGATTTTTTTCAATCAACCGTTGGTATTTGCTCCAAGCAAGAATTACAGAGTTTTTTCCAGGATTTTCCAAGGTTAAAAAAGGCCTGGAAAATTTTGCCTGGATGCATCCAGAATACGTTTCGCACACCCAAGAAATTTTAGCTCTAATGAAAATAGATGTGTGGTGGTTAAGCTCAAAAGATTTTTGGGCATTTATCAACCCTATATAACGAAAGCCGTTGTTTTCTTATTTACTGGGAGTGCCAGCGTTATGCGACCCCCAAAGGAAACATATATAACTCAAAAAGTTTTCGTTGTAGAAAAAAGACGAATGCACCATCGTACAACAGATGGAAACTTTTATCTAGATTGCAGTATCTATTTTAAAGACGATTTTTTTGAGATGGTCAACCTTAACTTTTGAACATTCAAGTGCTCTTATGACCAAGCTGTGCATCAACGGTTGCATGTATTCAAAGCGTTGTATTGTGGATACCACAATAAGAACTCAAAACTTAATTTTTGAGTTCCGTCGGTTTGTTTCCGGCTCCTGTAACGCTGGGTCCTGTAACACCCTGTATACTGTGGTCCCGTAACACTGGGACACCCTGTATACTGTGGTCCCGTAACACTGGGACACCCTGTATACTGTAGTCCCGTAACACTGGGACACCCTGTATACTGTGGTCCCGTAACACTGGGACACCCTGTATACTGTGGTCCCGTAACACTGGGACGCCCTGTATACTGTGGTCCCGTAACA